>VWPW01016603.1:12947-61268 GCA_013389825.1 Crypturellus undulatus
GCTCTGCAAGCACCCGCTCAAGTGGCAGAGCTGCCCGGCGCTGGCGGCCGCCCCGCGGCCCGGCGGCTGGTCCGAGTGCGGCGCACACGCGGCCGACGACGCCGACGAGGACGACTCCTTCGTGTCGGACAGCTCGGAGCAGGTGCAGGCGTGCGGGCGCGCGTGCTTCTACCAGAGCCGCGGCTTCCCGCTCGTCCGCTACGCCTACGACGCGCCCCGCGGCAAGGACTGAGCGCCCCGGACCCTCTCCGCCACGAAGCACTTTGGTAATCGTTGCTCTAACTTTATTATTGTCGCGTCTCTCTGGTTTGCTCCGAGCGTCACTTGTAAAGAAGGGAAGCGGGCGGCGATTTCTTGAGCCATGCCTTTGAGAAATAATAAATTGCCCTCACTGTAAATAATTGGTAAACCAAATTTGTTACCCAGCGTTTCTACCCCGTGCGAGCAATAGGGGCTCCTTTTGTACTACAGTTTTTACGTGCTCGAGGCCTCTCGCCGTCTTGTACTCCGGTTGTGTTTTTGCTTCTGCTCTTGGCAAGGTAAGTTTGGGGCTCTGTTTTCTTTTTCTTCCTGCCAAAGCACAATATAAAGGACAGCTGTTAATATTAAAGAAACTATTTTTAAGCGCGCCTTTTCTATAATAAAGCCAACAACTCTGTTGCCAGCTTTGTATAGTGCATTCAGCGTTGAATCTCAGGATGAATTTTACTGCAGGGCCAAAACAAAAAAAGGGGTTAATTCTCCCACGCAGAACTGTGAGAGTGGTCCACGGGCACCGCGTTTGGCTTGCACTTCAAGCCAACGTTCAGCTTTTTTAACAGAATTTTTTTGGTTTTCCTCATCGAAGTGCTTAGAGTCTGCGACACCTGCGGTCTCGGTGAAGTAAGAACATGGGGAGCAATGGGGCTGGTGGCGTTTTGGGGCCACCGGCGCCGCTCCGGAGCAGGGGCCACGCGGGCAGCCCAGGCACTAGCAAAAGAGGGGCTAAAGCTCCTCCACACGAGGAGTATCTGTGAACAGCCGGAGTCGTTTAGCCAGAGCAGGGACAACCGAAGGCAATTTTGCAATAAAATGTGGGATTTTTTTGCCAATTATTTTACCGAGAGTGAAGTACACTGTGCACAGTCGCTGGTTTTCATGCAGACCAGCACATTGCTTTTAAACCCTTTAAGTCCCGAGGCCCAAATCACTTAACTGCAATCAGCGATCCATGTATCTATATTGAGTCTGAATTCTGATTTAACCGAGTTACGAATGCACGATCAAGTAACTAGATCTGTTTCTGGAGCAATACGGTAAATCAAGAGTAAATCTGCCATCCCAGGTGACATTTTTGTTAAGATTTAAAGCTAGATTGCTGTTTTGAGAATGAAACTGTATATACTGTTCATACGATGAATTTTTATCTTTGTATTGTAAATTATTTGATAGAACACATGATGGGAAAATGTGGCTTCAGTTCATTTTGTTAATTAAAGCTACCTCCTCAACTATAGTGGCTGCCAGTAGCAGAATGTTTAAAATGTGGTTTATATACTTTTTTTTTTGCATTGTAAATAGACATGGTTGTATATTGTCACTGTAATAAAACCAGAATCCTTGTATATCAAAATCATGTAGTTTGTACAAAATATGGGAGGATTATTTACTGTACGCTGTTAATTTTGTAAGCCAAAATATTCATGTGTAAGAACAAAGGAGAAGAAAACCACCCCAGAGTTGTTCATTCTTATATTTACACTCGTAAATATTACATCTGCAGTTAGCATGGATTGTTACACAAAAAGCAAATAAAGGGTACATGAATATTGAGTGCTATTTATCTCCATTTTTTATAATGTTAAGATGAAAAATGTGCAAATAGATCTAAAACAAAACAAAATGTAGATGATCATGTCATCTGCTCTCTGCTACACGTGGTTAGAATTTGGGGAAAGAATTGCCAGCAAGATAAAAGAGTTACTAGTTTATGAGGGGATTTATAATCTCAGACTGATGCTCGCTCCAGACTCGCAGGATGTTAAAACATTGAGATGTGCTGGCCTTCTTCGAAAGTGATTTTTATTTTGTTACATACAGAATTTAAGCTCAAATGCTTTTAGTATGGCTTTGAAAGTCGTCCAATTTCTAATTTTGTAAAAAGTATTTCCATACCAAGATTTACCCTCTTTTTTTAAATTTTATATATTTTTTAAACTTTGATTTTTTTAAGATGGACGTAGTCTGTTCCACGCTCCTTCTGTTGGCTGGTTAGTCCCAGGTAAGGAATATCTTTGCAAAGGGATCATAAATTTGAGTTGCAATNCTTCTTTTAAATTTTATATATATTTTTTAAGCTTTGTTTTTTTTTTAAGATGGACATAGTCTGTTCCGCGCTCCTTCTGTTGGCTGGTTAGTCCCGGGTAAGGAATATCTTTCCAAAGGGATCATAAATTTGAGTTGCAATTTTACAGTGAGTAGCGAAGGTTTTTTCCCTGGTTACTCTGTGTGGATGAGTTTGAGCGTTGCCTTCCCGGCTCAGCAGAACTTGCCCGTGTCAGTGTTGATGCTGCAGCAGCTGGAAGCGGGGCAGGGAAAGCCCTCCTGGGTGTCCCCTGGAAATAAACCCTCCAGTTTCCTCAAGTCTGATGCGAGCTGAGGGCATCCTCACAATGACAGTGGCAACCACCTTATTCCCAAGCCTGCTGAACCGCTGCTGTATCTGCGCCCCGGGAGTGGATTTAACATGCAAAAAGAGTCTGCTGGTGACTTTGAAATAAGGAAAACTTGAAGCAAGCAAGAACCCCTTCTCCTCCTTTTTTTTTTTTTTCATTTCTTTCCAGCAGAATTTCCTGTGTTAAATCATGTAGTTACTCAGAAATTTCAAAGTGATACAAAAGATTTTTTTTTTCAATAACCCTGTTGACTTCGATGCTTATTTTAAACCTTGTGTTTTAATTTACAGGCTAATATTTTTTAATTAAAAGAACAATGTACATTTTGTTTCATACATATTCTCAGATTAATAATTTTTAATTACATAGATGCTTTTGATCTTTTGTTGCTGGCATAATACATTTATTTTTAGCAAGAGTATTTTTTTATGTTGCTCTCGTATTTTGTGCAGTAGAATCTTAGCCGTTAACTCTCAGCACTAAGTGCAGCTAAGTATGTTCTAGAAAATTGGGAGGTGAATGGAAACTGAGAGGGGATGATGCATCAGGAATTCCTGCGTTTACCGCTCTATCCCAGCGCTGGAAGGCCTCAAAATTTGGGAAGAGTGCGCAAATTTCACTAGATTTAATGCAAAAAAATTTTTTTTACTTGGATTTACAACTTAGCTATACCCATTTCATCAATTTATGGTTAGCTGATATCAGCTGGTTTAAGGCATGCTGTCTATGCCTTAATTTGTGCCTAAATTCAGTAGCTTTTCAGTAGAATTTCTTTCATACTTTTAAGAATGTGGCTACATCTGAAAGCAATTTAATCCTTTCTGTTAAATCTGATTAATATTAACGTATCTAAACTGAGGCATTTTCTTGTGATGGCTCTTCTGCCTCTTGGAGACCGCGCTTGTTCGTATTACAGCTGAATTCCTAAAAATCCAGTATTTCATAGAGCTGACAAATCCAGAACAGCTGATTTGTGCGTAGAATTGAATCCATTTCTATGTTTGATAGCCATAGGGCTGCTTTCTTGGCTTATTTTTTTGTGAAATAATTTTCCCAATGCTGTGGATCAGAGCTGGGGATCACCCTGACTCGAGAGCCACACTGGGCTCTGCTCCGTGCTGCTAAATCCCTTAATGTATTTATTTATCCCATAATCTCTGCAGAATAGTGCAGGATGGCGATGGCTGGGCTAGTGCAGCAGAAGTGGGTGTAGGTTTTGTTGCTTCTTTTGTGAGAAATTAGGCTGATCTTTCACAAGAGTAATAGCTATATGCCCGTATGTGTAGGTGTGCACTACACGTGTGTGTGTGTATATATATATATATATTTTTGCACTCAACTTTCTGTGGCAGATTTTGTGCTTCGTGATGTCTGTGCGGCTTGTAGGCTTCACAGGCGTCGATTTTTCAACCTTACTAAAGCAGGTGCTTTTTAGATACCTTTTTTTCCCATGTTGGCAAATTCAAATCAGGCCGTGAAGCCAAATCATTGCAACGTTTCCCTTCTTCTGGAGATGATTTTCCTGCACTCGAATCCTCGGGGCTGAGGTCACGGGAGGCTGGGCAGCCCGTGAGAGACGTTCTGCACTTCACCAGCTCCCTGATGAAATACCACGCAGTAAACTAGTATTTACTGCGGTTTTGTCCCGCTTTTTAGCCGCACACAGCACACACCCGCGCGTTAATGTAAAACCAGGGCGGGTTTATGTTTAACCAAGCTGAGGCCTTGCGTAGTGCACCTTGGATCCTAAGGCTTGGGCCAGTCTGCACTGAGATTTTTCTTTTTTTAACCCTAGCGTGAAATTTAACTTCTAGCGCCGTTTTACCTGCAGGATGGGCTTTGATCGGAGATCTCCTTTGCTCGAACAGATGGAAAGGGGAAGGCAAAGCGAGAGGCTCCCCGCTGAGGCTCTCAGGACCTTCCCGTTCGACACGAAGCCGTGCGACGAGCTACTTTTTGGGGCCAAAACGGGCGGTTTCGGCACCGGCGCAGAGCGAGCCCCCCCGCCCACCACAGGGAGGGGGAGGCGGGGCGCCCCAACGGTCGCCCCAACGGCCGCCCCAACGCGCATGCGCACGCCCCCCCCACGCGTCGCTGTTGCCAGGGCGGCAGAGGCGGGCGGTGCCGCGGGGGCCGCCGGGAGTAGGTCGGGTGCCCGTTAACGGCCGTTAACGGCCGCGAGCCACCGTCAACCGCCCCCGCCACCATCATGAGCCGCGAGGCCCGCGGCGGGCCGCCTTCCCCCGCCAGCTCGGAGGGCGAGGAGCCGCGCAGCTCCTCCTCGTGCTCCCGGCTCTCCCCCGCTTCCCGGCCCAGCTCCCGCAGCTGCGAGGAGGACGAGGAGGAGGAGCGGGAAGCGGCCTCCCAGAGCCGCCGAGGCGATAGGTAACCTGGGGGTGCGCGCCCTGGCTGGAGGAGGGCGGCCGGGGCTGCCCCTGTGCAGCTGGTTGTTCCTGTAGGTTTCCTGAAAGGGCTCTAGGTTATTAACTCACCTGCCTGCAGTGTAAGGCAAGAAAAGTCCAGGGAGTTTGTTTGAACATTTCCAGAACCTGCAGCTATGCTGTGGGAAAGAATTTGGCCTGTTTATTGTCCCTCACATTTCAAGTTTGCTGTTGCCTATCCTTTCACCCCTCCGCAATGAACAATTTTGTTCTCGTATTCTCATGTCTGTAGAGTTCAAGCCAAACTGTGGCCCATCCTTGCAACTGGAGCGGCCATCAGCAGCAGCCCCCCAAATCCAGGCCTGTTGCTGCAGTACCATCCAGCAGCTGGAACAGGGAATGGAAGACCCTGGTGAGGGCCTGAGCAGGAACAAGCTCAGTGAGCTCAGACGTTGTATCTGAATAATGTTGCCACTGTGTTGTAATAAGCATCTTCCAAATGCTCGTGCAGGTGCTTCCGTGTGCAAGTGCCAAATCCTGAAAGGGATAATAATAAAAATACACTTCTTACACGGTTGTTGCCCCCGCCGCGCATGCTCAAAGGCTCTTGTTGTTGTTGTCCTCTTAAAACTGCTCAAAAATTAGCCAGAGGCAGGCACTTAATGTGGGAAACTTAATATTTGCAAAAGACAAAAGCTGGAAACAAAGTGTTGGGAAATGGTGTTAGGCGTTTTCATGCTTTTGCTATGGATTAGTGTTGTGTCTGATGGCTTCACTTCAGTGGATGTATGGTAAAGAGTAATCACGGTGTTCTCTGTTAATCAAACTTCAGTTCTAATGCCAAACATAGACAATTTGATTAAAAATCCTTATTTAAATACAAATACACGTTTGCGAGCATGGCGCTTTAAAGTTTGCTACTTTAATTACTCTGAGGAAATACGTAGTTGGGAATGTACTGGCATTTCGGCAAATGGTCCTGTGTAATTCAAGTTCAGTGTTGTTTAAAGGATGTGTGCCTTGGAGAGTGATAGTGCTGGTTAGGACTCCCGTTTAGGACTGGGTTGCAGCCCCTGCTCCAGTGATATGTGAGAATCCCAGACAGCGCATGCTACTGGACCAGAGGAAAAGCATTTTTCCTGCTAAAAATGCACTGTTGTCTCATAATTCTACATATTCAGCTTCTATTTTCCTCTAGTTTAACTTCCTTTCCTCTTGTCTTACTGGTGTTTATTAAGCTTTTCATTTACCACTCTGAATAATTAATGAAATCAGCAGCTTATACTTCATAAACATGTATAATTACAGATCGCAGAAAACACACTTTGAATTTTATTTTTCTGAACTCATGTCTTCTACCAGTACTTTTTTCCAGTCGGCCCAGTGTTGTCAGCATTATACTGGTACCAGGAGCTCTAGGATGTAGGTAGCGAAAAAATGCACCGAGGAAATATCCCTGCCCAAAGCATCAAGTCTGGGCAAAGTTTGATTAGTTTCCCAAATCTGCATGTGTAATGCTTTTATCCTTATCTTTCCTAAAATTTCAGAGAGATATTTTCCAACAAAATGTATTGTTATGCATCCTTAAGTCACATCTGTTATATCTGTGTGTTTGAAAACTGTCACTGTCCAACGTTTTGGTCTTTGTTAATGTTTTAGCGTGAAAGATTAAGGGTGCAGGAGGTGGTGGGACGTGGCTGGGCTTGGCCTCTGCTGCCTCGGTTCACTCCGTACATGTGTGCCAAGGTGCTAGTGCGTGTCTGACCACGTGGCAGATGGACAGAGACGGATGCTGGGTGGGAAGCATCGCTTCCCTGAACTCCTTTCGACCTGGATCAGATCCAATAGACTTTTCCCCAGCGTGACCGGTCACATTAACACACGCAGGCGTGAAAACAGTGGAGCAGAGCAGGCCAAAGCTTCACATTGATGTTGTTAAGCTCTCTGTGTCACAGAGAGACTTCCATAGGGTTGCTGGGACATAAAATATTTTGCTGTAAAATTCTGCTGTTCCTTATGTGCTGTTCCTTTTTTTACATAAAAAAGGATATTTTGCACTTAAAAGATTCCTTCCAGGTATATTAACATATGTGTTTAGATGCTGCTTTTGTAGCTTGAATTAAGCAAATAGGATGATTCACAGTAATAAAGTATGCAGATAAGTACTTCCAGAGCCCATATATTCATATGAAATACAAATGTGGAGTCTAGTTTCACTGTTGACTTTATTGTTAAGAGTTTTTTCTGTATAACCTACAAGCAAATTATAAAGAAATCTAGTGGCATGTTTTCAGTTTTGGTCATCACAGAACCTAAAATACACGAGATATGTGTATGGAACATTATAAAAGATTTTTTTGGCCTGGGGCTAGGATTGCTGTGTTATTATGAGTTATGCAAGCTGTCCTATTAAAAGTTGAACAGAACCTTATATAATATGAGCAAGTAGTGTGTACAGGCTGTATTTCTTAAGTGTGTTTCCTCTGAAAGCTTTCTGGGGAGACAAATTAGTTCTCTACTAAGGCCATTCTAGTCTCAGTACCAAGGTGGTTTGTTGTCACAACTCCATTTGTATAAGACTTGAAAGAGGAAGAGAACAATCTTGCTCATCATTTACAGCTAGAAAAGGCCGTGAGATGTACTGAGGCTCTTGGTAACCAAGGATAGGATATGAGCATGAAATTTTAGAAAGGAAGGAAGGTGATGCTTTCATGGTTCTGCTGTTTGTTAGTTTTTATTTAGTTTCTATCAGGTAATGTTTCAATCCACCCCACAGTTTGGAACAGGAAAAGAATTGCTAACAAGCTAGAATATAATAAGCAGAACATAAGGGGAGTTGTCAGAGGTGTCATGCAAGTGTTGTGCTTTTTATCCCTTTAGGAGATTACCAGACAAGCATAAAAATAATGTTTTTCAGAGTACATCATGTAGATCAAATGTCAATGTTGGAGGCAATAACTCTTGCTAACTTTGAAATGGGATTGGAGATAATATTTCTTTTTATTTCTCATTTTTATTTCAGAAGGGCTGAAGACTGTGAGAAAATAGGAGGAAGAAATCATTTGCCTTTGAAAGATAACCTTTCACCATGGGAAGAGTGGTTCATCTGCAAAGAGAAGGAATTACGTGTCCGTTTACAAGCTAGGGCTCTGGAGGTGAATATTCTCCTCACTTTCTGTTAGACTTTGCATTCTGGTTATGGTAGTTTGATGCTTATATATTTTTTTCTTCTTTTGCGAGAAACAAATATTTTTGTCTGTTATTTTAAAATATCTTTGGACATCCATACTGTTTGGTTGTACTAATGTGATTCATCGGCATATCTGATGTGCATTTTCTTTTGCTAAATGTTATGCTTCATCGAAGTGGCGTCGTGTACTATTTTGCTTATGCAACTGTTAGGTAATGGCTTGGGTTGAAATGGTTAAAGCGTCTTTATGTAATTGGTACCTTGATTTGCATCACAGGTACAAATGCCTCTGTGTAGGCAGTAAAACACGGCAGGGCGTGTGCTGGGTGTAATCTGCCAGCCTACTTGGCTAGATACGAGCCACAATGTTGTTAGCCACTTAGGTGTGGAGTTATACAACTGTTTGTCTTTTCCCAGGATATAGTCCTCATCCCGGCATTGCCTTCCCTCCTTCCATTTTTCGCCCACCAAATGAACTTCTTGAGTAGTGGGGCCCAGGACACAATTAAGGGAGCGAGCTGTATCTTTTCTTGATTAATATGTTTGCAGTTGATTAAATGATACTATTGTTTAGAAGCAAATTGGAAGTATTGGGTAGTGGCTAGAACAATCACATCAAAAGTCGGCCCATTTCTCCCTCTAGTTACTGATTTACCGTGTGACCTTGGGCAATGTCCTAAGCTTTTTGTGATTCACTAGATCCGTGAAGTGGCTCCAACACAGTTCTGTGTGGGTTACCCCTTGCTGCTGGTACAACACCCATCACTGGAAGCTTTTTAGAACAGGGCTGAGAGGTCAGAGGTAACACCAGAAGAGATTTAGACTTGAGGAATGTGTTCTGAGTTGCTAATATTCACGACGTTTCACAGTTTCCCTTTAGATTTTAATTTGGTAATTGTCTCTCCCCGTTTTGATTTGAGTACAAAAATGAGCCAAACTAATTTCTGGTATTGTGTAGAAAATGTGGTTTGTGGATGGTTTTCTCATGTGGTCTTGATGAGGAACCAAAGCAAATTTTTCTTAGGTATCACCCAGTTGCAATTATACAGCAACAAATATATTCTCAAATGTGTCTCTCTCAAATAGATATTAAAAACAACTATAGATGAGCGTTACTTATAGCCATGGAAAAATCAATGGGATATGTAAAAAGCTTTTAATTTATAAAAGCTTGAAAATATTCCACTTTAGGCTGCTGTGATATAGGAAGCTTGGATAGTTTATATCTGGAAAAATGCGATCAACTTCTTATAAGATGTCGAAAGAGGACAAAGTATACTTCTGTAGGTCCTGTAAAGATGAAATACCTTTGAGATTATTTCCTCCCCTTCAGGTATTTCCTCCCCTACTGTAGGTCCAGAGGACAAAGTATACTACTTTAGGTCCTGTAAAGATGAAATACCTTTGAGTTTATTTCCTCCCCTTCAGGTTAACGGTCCTCTTTCAAAGTTTGTTAAATCCAAGGATTTTAAGCCATAAAATTCCTGTAATTCTGATACAAAACATCACATATGAGCGATATCACATAGCTGCTTCTGCCTTCCTGAATGCAGTGAGGCACACGGTCTAAATTCCAAGTGTGATAGAAAAGCAGTGCCACAAATTGATATTTCTTGGACTAAAAGGACATTTAAATAAGCTGAAGGGTGATGTGTTTTCCAAGCTTAGTTAAAATATGTATTTCCAGTTTATAGTATGAAAAATTACTTGCACCCATCGATTGTCTTTCATACGGTTGCTATGTTACGAATCCATCCTTTATCTATATTAATGAAGAGAAACCTTCAAATTGTTCAACTGTTTATGTTGCTTTTACTGCATTACTATTTCCATTATTGAGTGTACAGGTGGTCACCATGGTTTGAGATATATCTTTCTCCTTTGATTAGAAAATCAGTCTGCAACTTGAGAAAACAAAAGAAAAGCAAGATTCTGAAAGAAGGAGAAGATTAGCTGAAGAGAAGCACAAAGAGTGGGTGCAAAGGAAAAAAGAAGAGGTAACTATTGCCCTGGCTGTAAATATTATAACTTTTGATATGCTTTAGCAAATCTATGTAAAATTTGCTCAGGCTTTTTGGCAGCCATCTTTTTACTTAGCTGAAGAGTGATTGTTTTAATTGAAAATTATAAAATCATAGCAGCAGAGTTTCTGACTGCTTCCCCTTCCACGAGGTATAAAGGGATTTGTGTTCTAAATAGTCACGGACAACTGAGTTATGTTGTTAAATGTTATTCTGCTAATTATACCTGAGGATGTTGTCTTCAGTACCTACCCTTTCTGATTTCCTAGGTTCAGTGCCCAAACATTTTGGGCAACGTGTATATTTGAACTGTATGCAATGTCTTCTACGCTGAGTAGAGCCAGAAAGAGGATTTATTTAAGTACCATTGCGGACAGCCAAATAAGAGGGTAGAGTCTAGAGGGATAATTGAGGTGTGAGGCCTGATTCAGGAAATTCTCAGTAGACCACAGATAGCAATTGGGAATTCCTTCATCCAAAATGCCATTTCTGAGTGGAATCAAGAAATCTTTTAAGTCCTCTCGAGAGGATGACTAAGAGCAGGGTCAGAAGCAGACAGAATCCTGATCTCAGCAGGATACTGTGCAGCTCTGTGTCACACGAACGAGCCAGGCACGCTGGATGGCAAAAAAAGGTAACATTTGGGAGGTCTGGGCTTCCTCAGACACTGGTAGTGTCCGTAATGATGCTGTTTTCTTGCTGTTCCATACTCCTAATTCTGAAAAATTTGAAATAAAACCAGATGAAATCTGATTGAAAGGAATATATCACAATATATTAACAGTTTTTCATATTCAGACCTCATGTATTTATCCTTGCTGGCTCAGAACTCTATTCTTCTCTTGGATTCAGTCTAACCAATAGAAAAAAAATGTGTTTGGATCTCAGCTCCCAATTTCTTTTAGCCTCAATAGTGACTGGAGAACTGACCTGAAATCTCCTATCGGCACCACAAACAATTCAGCTTAAACATTTATTATGATGTAGAAAGGATACTTTCTTATTAAAATACGCAGCAGAAAGGAAGAGATTTATCATTCAGCACAATGTCATTTTTCTCTGTTAAAACACAAATTGCAACTGTCCAACTATTTGTTGGCTTGAAAGAGTTTGCACTGCCTTCTAAAAATGTCTGTTCACATTCCAAATTAATGGAAGTTCTTGTTCTCTGTCTCTCTCCAAGCGTTTTCTGTAAACTTCCACTTTTTGGGTCTTCCTTGTACTATCGTGGGTTTACAGATGAGCTTCCTGCTCTCTGTTGTAAACGAAAATAGGTCTTTTTGGTAAACACATGAGCCCAGAGAACAGGGGAAAAACATATTTGTGTCTGGATTTTTATATATTGTATTTTGGAAGAATAAGGTCATCCTTAGGCCATGGCCCAAGCTTTTACCAAAAGTAATTTGATTTTCATTTAAGTCAGATGAATCATTGGCTAGTCTTTTTCTGTAAACCACACTCAGATCAAGGATAAACTAAAGTTAGAAGCTTAGATGTCTTTAGGGGATTAACATTTGTGCTACATAGTTCATACTACTTCAAGTTACCCGAAGATTATTTGTGGATGTGAACACAGACTGCAGGATAAATATATGAACTGGGTTACTAAGAAGGTGTTTACAGTTGACCAAAGTTTTCACGGTAAGTTGAGATCCAGGAGCACTGAAACGAATTTCTTGGGGAGCAAATCTCTGATATTTGGGAAAGCTACTTTATTTATTTATTTATTTATTTAGAGGCATCAGAAGGTACTCTTTGTTTTGGCAAAGCATACAGCCTCTTTCATTTCCAGGTGCTGATTCTGAGACCCATATGTGTAGATGGCATAAAATACAGTAGCTTGTTTTTTTTGGCAAGTGTTACCTTTATGAAGTTCATAAATATCTGTCCTTCCACATGGCTTAATACTGTATTCATGAAGGAGGTAAGAGGCGGAAGAGTGTGCGTGAAGGTTCTTTCCTCCTCATGAGCACAAAGTCTTTGTGCAACTGCAGGAGACGCTGCTGGGATTGATGAGCCTACACACCTAATGTGCTTTGAAGTTCTCTGCATAGTGGCTTCTTGGTGATTTCACTATTTAATATGCCTCTAGGTAGTAGTTTTTGTGATTTTAAAGGTTGTTTACGAGTTAGAAATAACGTGTCAAAGTACTGAGCTACAAAAGAACATTTAAAGCTACAATATAAGCTTATGCTGATATGACAAAAATTTTGCAACTCACTAGGTATTGAAAGCTTAATAAAATAAAAGCAAATCAATTGTCAGATGCTGGTGTCCTGTTTCTACTAACAGCTTTGCAAATTTTCAGTAAGATACCAGATCTCTGAAGAAGAATAGCCTTATCACTGTGTGTAGTACTAAACTTCTGCTTCAGCATTACTTTTACATTTATGGATAAAAATGAGCATGATTAGAAAAGCACAATTATAACACCCAGCAAGCAAAATTTTGTTCCATATCATGTTTTCATTATCAGCCTTAATTTGAGAGGGTTTTGAACCAACTTTAGGACTGGACATAGTAAAATGTCCAGTAGCAAAGGCATTAGAATCCCTCATACTCTTCCCTGTTTAAATTGATTGCTTGATTATTAATTCCAGTATTTAGACTCCATGTTGGTAAGGAGTGTTGTGATCAACTTATAATTGAACTGTTGATGTGTATAAAGAAAGGAACTGATATTGATCCCCTTGAGAGAGGCCTAAGTCCTGAATAGGTGTTGAAAACCACCTGTTGTCTCATTTCATCACGTCAGAATTAATGTTTGTAAAAGCTCATTTTCTCTGTGTGTCTTCATTCTGGCACTTTTCATAATCTTAAAGTTTTTGTTTTGTTTGGTTTTTATTTTAATGTCAATCACTGCTGTTGGTTTGCATTCCTATATCTATACCTATATATCCAATAGAGAAGTAACTTGATCTCTCTTTTGTATTAATAAGTAAGCTGCTTTTCTACTGCAATTTTCTATTTTATTAATAGAATTTTGAAAGGCTATTAATATCCTTCTAATAATTCTTTATTATCTCATGGGAAAGGGTTTATTATCTCATGGGAAAGGGTTTTTTTTTTTTTTCCCATTAGGGGAAAAATGTCCCAATTTCATTGGCAGTGGTAGATTCTTCCAAGTTCATTGAAAGCGTGTGGTTTGTTCAAGTTCGAGAAGTATAGAAGTCAGTGTTCAGGGCTAAACTCCTACTTTTAAAATATTGAGATTTATGTTAGACTTTTGAAAATTTCTAAAATATTTGCCTGTAAAATGCTCAGTGTTGGACTGATTTTGAAAATCTATTTGTGGTTTAGCATTGTCTTTTTTTTTCTTTTTTGTAACTAAATGTTTTCCTCAAAGTTGATTTTATTTAGCTGTCAGCATTGGTTTAATATGTTTGTACTGTAGATAAGCACTAAGTCTGAAGCTCTTCTGATGGGTAGAAAGATAAAATGTTTGAAGGGCCAAAAAAGGACCTGCTATGAGTGGAACGAACTCGAAATTTTTATTGAAGCTGGAGCCCTGACAGAAAGAATGGCAAGATTAGAACACACACAATTTTACTGTGCTATTTCTTGGTTTTATGCTGATAGGTTAAATTCGGTTGTTTTTCTCTATCACTGAGTAAAGTTTAAAAAAAACTCTGGGTCTTGGAATGGTTGAGCCTACACACCAAGTGTGTTTTGAAGCTCTCTGCATAGTGTCTTCTCGGTGACTTGTGTAGTGCCAATGTGTTTTTGCTTGACAAACAAACGTTACAGGTTTGTGACTGTTTGACTTAGCAAGTTGTAGATGATGTCTCGATTATATACAGACTTGGGTAAATAACAGTTAAAGGAGGAAGATAGAAAATGCTCCTTATGTGTCTTCAAGATGTTTAGGAATCCCTTTTCTGGTTCCTTCCAAAGATGTTTTGCACTTACATTTATCTATGAGGATAAATATTAGATATAATTACAAACTTTGGGTATAAGATGTCCAACAAAAAATATGATAGGTGACATGGTAGATGCTCAGAGCTCATCACTCATTCCTGCTTTCTTTTGCAGTATTCCCNTTACAAACTGTGGATATAAGATGTCTAACAAAAATGATAGGTGACATGGTAGATGCTCAGAGCTCATCACTCATTCCTGCTTTCTTTTGCAGTATTCCCTTTGAAGGCCACATCTATTCAGGAAACAGATTCAGTTCCAGGTTCCTTCAATGTGACCAGGCACTGGTTCTGCCTCATGATAACTTAGTTCAACTTCAGTTCAGTGGAAGCGTCTTGGAGGTGCTAGTGAAAATCTCCTCTTTTCTTTTGAAAAGTATATAAGCTACTATGTGAAGTCAGTTTGTATTTTTGCCCTCATTACTGTTGAATTAATTAAGAAGTACTTAGCTGCCTTCTAGAGTTTGTTATTACCACTCATCTTCCAAGAATGAGGAGCAACAGGGAGAAATCTTTGCTAGAGTTTGGTTTCTAAAACCTTTGTCTTTTCTAGACTCCTTATCTTCTTCTTTCTTAGTGGTATTTCTGGAGGGAACTAAGAATCGGTTTGATTTTGAATTGTTACACAGTCTCACATTAAACATTCTTATCTGCAAAATAGGGGCACAGCCTCTGTATTTATAGTTTGCAAACATAATTTGGGTTGAAGGCTTGCCACCTATCAAGAATGCTGTCTTTTGTCAGCATTATTTTTGAAGAACCGCAATTATATTTGAGTTGCTTTCTATTTTTTTCCCTATTTTATATGAACTTTTGATCCTGAAACGTGGAGTCTTTGTGGTTCCTATCAACAACGTACGATTGGACACTTAAGGTCTTATTCCAAAGACTTTCTGTTTAATACATACTTTATGTAACCACTACTAATGCAGAATACAATTTGTTCTGCAGCTTGAGCATGACTTTCAAGCTTACAGAGCCAAGCCTCCCTTTCTTTCACCTAATGAATATTTATTTTCTGCAGAGTTGTACTGCTTCAGCACAAGGGGTGGAGAGCCCTGTCATCCCAGCCCACAGCCTGGTAGGCAGTGCGTTCTCCGAGAATGGGACACGTTGTTTGAATCCCCTCGGACAGAGGAGGAGGGAACGACATGGGGCTCCCCCAGTCCTTAATGTTAATGTTTGAACAGCTGAGCCACCTTTTGGAGCTGAGGCAGGGCTTGCTGCCACATTTTATCCGGAGCCTGATCCGTGCTAGGGGCTGTGCTGACAGCTTACACTTGAAAGGAGTACCAAGTTCTTCGCTTTTTTAAAGACTGAAGCCTTTCAGGAAATTTAGTAACGGGGGAAGCATAGATATCTAGCATAAATGCCTTTCCACCTTGCAAGCCAGCTACATTTAAGAATTTGAATTTTGTCTTTACCTAGTTAAGCATTTTTGTGACTCTGGACTCAGTTTCTTTAGTATTTTGTTTCTCATGTTGTCAATTTTTTAGATCTGAAACACTTTACAAACAGTCTTTTTCGACACTGTTGATGTCTCTTTACACAGAACACTTTTGTGTGTGCAGTTGTGCATGTGCACAATCATTCGTTATACCGTGGGTATAATGTTAGCATATGGATCTTGCTTGTCCAAGCCTGCCTACAAATTCTCATGTTGAGTTTTACAAATGATTTTTAGATAGCCTTACGGGGGAGGAATTCAGTGCTTTGTTTTTCAGAGCAGCATTCGCGTGCTTATGAGGTCAGGCTCTTGTGACCACCAGGATGAGAGCGCTCAGGCGTCGCATACACCAAGACGGTGGAATGACCCCGATTGCTGAGGCTGTGAAATGTGGTTGATTGTCAGGATTCTTGTGAGGATAAACAAGGAAACTCGGATTTTTTTTCTTGACAAGTTAATAGTTCTGCAGAGGAGACACTGGCTTGATAGCGAGTCCGTGAGACGTACAGTTCCTACTGAGTCACCCGTCGGGCTTCCTGCCAGGCCGGGTTTGCTCTGGGTGGGGGATTTCCAAGCACAGACCTAGGCCAGGCCTTAGTAGGTTGGGTAGGATCGCAGCCCAGGGCACTAAGCCTGAGGGCCAGATTTGTATCCTCTCCTTAATAACGTGCTTGGGTGGGGTGGCAGGAGAACAAGCCTGTCTTGCACTGAGTAATTGGATATTTTACAATCAATACCTCCATTTATGTAATAAGTGTAATCATATTTTAAAGTGTATGTAAATGCAATGGTGGTTCAGTGAATAGATAATGCCTGTTTTGAACACCAGATCAAAGAGAATTTTTAAAACGCAATCTGACGACACCGAGCATAAACAAATTATACAGTTTCCCTTCCCCCTATACGTAAGTGGAAGGGGGATTGAAGAACATGTGTATTATTATGCACATTCCTAGCATTTTTGATGGATTTATATAAGGGAAAGTAATCAAGATGGGGGAGGGCTGGGGTGAGAGGAGCTTGACATGCAGCAACTCATTAAAGCAGCTGGGAATACAGTGTACACTCACTTCATGAAGTGATGCTGCTGCAGAGGAAGAGGAAGGGGAAGCATCACTGGATTGCCTGCAGAACAATTTCTAGGCAGCTGCCAAGTCTGCAGTTCTGCAGGGGATCTCCAACTCGTGAGGATGGCTCAGTGGAAGTAAAACTTAGCAAAAGCCCTGGTTTTCATGGCAGTCTGCATGGTATAGCACTGTTTGCATAGAGCCCCAATCAAACATTCACCTCTGTATGGAAGGACCCGACTTTTTCATTTTTCTCCCATATTAATTTACATGCTTTTTATATGTTAAGAGCCTAAAGACTGTAGCTTTGAACAGTCTGGATTTGGTATCTTTCATGTACAATGATGTGACACAGAGTGGAGCGGAGAACAAAAGAGGAGAAATCTTTGTACGTCTCTCCACAAACAGCTTTAACTCCCCATTTTAGCATGTAACTTGCATCCACCTTAATACTTTTTATCTGTCCCAGACTATCATTGTCTTAAAATAGAGGTTGAAAGATGTGTGTGGGGAATATTTGATAGTGAAGGCACAGAAGAGCAGCTCTGAACAAAAGAGAACAAGATGTAATTTAGAAGAAGGAAGAAAAGCTTAGACAATTGGTCTTTTTTTTGTTTTTTTTTTTTGTTTTTGTTCTCAGGCAGATGGTACTGAGGTTCCACATAACTTGCCGAAAAGCAGGACAATTTTAATCCTTTACCTATTCGAACACCAAAGGTTTTGTTTCACGTTCAGAAAGATCTTGTTTCCTTTCTTCAGCAATACAGAAACATTTTTTTTTGTTGTTCCAGAATGAAATGCTTTTTTGATTGGTCATAGTTGTGATTGTGGATGTCATCATGTGTATAGACCTTCAAATCAGATTAATCAGACTTTTCTTCTTTTATAGTTTTACATTCCAATCTATACATTGAGGCTGTATTTTTGTGTCTTGTGTATTCATATCTGACCATTTTCCCTGCCCTCCAGAATAGAGTTGGCTGTTGTTTCCTAGAATGCACTGGAGGTAAAATGAAAATAAAATATGAGGTGAAAATGTAATTCTTAGCTAACGTTTAGGATATTGACTGCTGTGGATACATAACTGTTTCTTGTCTCAGTGGTACTGAGAGTTACCATCATAGGGTAAGTGGAAAAAATACACATCTGATATAGGTTATGGCAAAGAGAGTTAAAAAGGCATGACTTGTAAAAGGGGGAAAAGGAGTTAATGCATAATCCAGCAGCTGCTGCTAAAATTCTAGTATTGCTTCTCTGCCAAACACAGATAGGGTCACGCTAACTCTGTAATTCTGTAAACTAGCTCCTTCAGATAAGAAGTCTGCAGTTTAGCTTTATGACACGGCACCGGGAAAAAAGGAATGCCAAGACTAAATGAAGTTTATGCTTAAAAATGCTTTGCAATAAGCATCATGATTCCCTTATCAAGACAATTTTATACAGCATGGGTAAGAATCCAAATGTGATGGCATTTATTAGCCAGTACTATTTCTTACAATAAAAATGCCAAAAGCTTTAAAGAGAAAATGCGTGTCTCATTATTATCTCTGTACCTCATTGCATGAACAGCAGGAAGGAGCTGGTGTTTTGCAGAACAAGAGGAGAGAAGGGCTTTATTCTGTATGATGGTACCTTGTAGGGATGCTGATAAGTTTTGGTGTGAAGGGTAAGGACTGACTATCCTGTTTCAACCAGACTGAGGGGATTGCTGTGGTCCCCAGCTCCAGTGTCATGGCTCCAGCTTCTTCTTGCATAATTGGAGTTTCCAGGGTTGCCATAAATCTGGAAGAAAGGAGTTAGGTGGAAACCAGCTTCCTGCCTTTTGTGCTTGTAAGATGCAAGACAGGAAGGGAAGTGGAGTCCTGTTCTTGTAGCTGTGTTTTTCCTCTTACACGAAAAATTCCTATTTTCAAGAATAGGTTTTAAAAGAGTTTGCAATACCTGCCACCACTTTTTTTTGACGGGGTTATGAATGAATTATTTGTAGTTCTCTTTGTTATCACAGGAAATATACTGAGAAATTTGGATTTGTTTTCTTTGATCTCTTTCACTTAGGAAAGAAGGGAAAGGGAACGAAAGCTGAGCAAAGAAATGGCAGAAAAAGCCACGAGGGAACTAGAAAAAATGCAGTTACAAGAAAAGGCCAAAGTAAAATATAAAGAATGGTTAAAGAAGAAAAGAGCTGAAGAGTCAGAAAAGAAGAAGAAAGAGAAGGTATTCATTTATTTTGGATGAGGTTACTTAATTTGTAACTTACATTAAATATGTTGATTAATTAAATTGGTGGGAATTATCAAATGTCCATGTTCTGCACGAAGAACACTTTATAAAGTTAAAGACACTGAGAGATGGCTCCTAAAACAAGATGTGCTTTATTCTTATTCTCTCTTTTTTTTTTTTATATTGATTAATCACTTCTTCATAGCAAGTTTAAAAGATCTTTCATGTGTCAGGCTCCCTAAGAAGCTTCCTAAAATAAAGGCTTTTAGGTCTGCTGTTCCACTAGGATGAACACTATAAGGAAACCATGATTTCATGCATCACTCAGCATTCCCCTTGGGTATTACACAGGGGTAGCAACTGTGCCTGGAACCTGTGAAAAATGCTAGGTGGGACTGGATCTGCTTTACTTTAAGACTATTGGTTGTGTTTTGATTTAATTAACATTACAGGACACTTTATCAATGGAATATGTAAGAACATAGAAATACTGCCTTACTCTAGTGGTTAAATATGAGGAATAGCATATTCCTCATATGAGGAAGGATTTTGATTAGTAGTAGTAGTACAGCATTTGTTTTTGGAATGCAGAATACATTCACAAGTATTTCATAAGTGTATATAATAACTTCTTTACTTTTAAAATTCCATAAGCTCTCTCAGATCATTTTTAAGGCCTTGATGATCTTAATTTTGCAGACTTATCATATGTCCCATATAATTAAAACCCACTTAAATATTTTCTGTACTGACTTGTTTATTTCCTGCTGAACAAAGTGCTGCTGTGTATCTGCTGAACCTCCAAAATACACGGTACAAGGAACTTTTGAAAGCCAAGAAAATGGAAATCTTGAAAAGGCTTTTAAACCTTATCTTCTTTCAGTTCTCTCTTCTTTAAACTGTAGTTAAGTTCTCAGAAACTTTCTTCACAGTATCAGTTGAACTTGTTTAGATCCACTTGCAATGCCTATACATGCTACTTGTACTCTAAATGCAGATGAATGATTCCCCAAATTGAATTTCTGCTGCATGCTTAGCGCCAACCCAAATTTGGCTGAATTGGGGCTGTATGAAGATGACACTTCATACTGGGAACACCGGACGGCTGTCCAAGATGCAGTGGTTTCTTTAAGCTTACTAACTACAGTGCAATAGGCTGGGAATCTATTTGCAGAAATGTGTTTCTATAATATATTTTGTATATATTGTACAAGATTTTGTCTGTAGGTCTTGGATGTTTTGATTTTTAGGAAAAGGAAAAAGAAAGGGAAGCTGAGCTACAGGAGAAGAAAGAGAGATCAGAGAAGATCTTTCAGGAATGGCTACATAATGCTAGAAATAAAGCACGCCCTGTTTTAAATGGTTATGGGTACCCACATGGGAAGTCTACAGGTTTGTACTTTTATAGGCATATACAGTGCCTATAAAGTTTGTGGTTCCCTTCCCTCTAATTGTTAATGTAAAATGAAGCCTGTTTTAAGTTTTCATCCAGGATCTAATTTTGACACTTGGGAATAGCTAGCCCATATGGTTTAAGTTAGAGTGTCTTTTACTGTGAGATCCATTGTGTGTTTTTCATAGCCCTTCAAGTTATTTGAGAAGAGAAGAATGTGGCAAACCAAAGTATAATTGATCTTAATCTTGTTAGGTTCCTTATCAGGCACAGGAATCACTACAGCCACTTAGTGGTTCCTGTGAAACATATCAACCATACTGGCATCTTTCTGAAGTTAGTTTAGGTACCCTCTTATGGTACCTGAATCCCCCTTAGCAAAGAGGTGCCTTTTGGAGATGGAGAGCCTGATAAGAGCATGGCAGAAACCCTGTCTCCGAAATGAGCCTTGGCAATCCTCCTCCGTTCTGAGCTAAAGTTTCCTTTCCATGCATCTTGGCATTTTTTTCCAAGGAAAAGTGGTGCATGTTTTTGTGTCTCTTCATAAAATTAAATTCATAGTTATTATTTGAATTCATAGCAAAATGTTTTGAAACCTAAATTCCACCCAGCCAGTTGTTCTTCTGGTTGGGATTGATTATGGATGGTGATGCACGTGGCTTTCATGTTTTGCTCTGGAAACTCATTACTTCCAAACAGCTGCCGTCACTTGTCGAAGTGATTTCTGAAGAGCAGCTTCATTCTTGGTTGCGCTCACGCAGTAGAATACGTCCCAGAATTTGTTTTGCCCGTGCTTGTGAAGTATGTTGAAATTTGACTACAGGCACACAAACTGCGAGGGCAACATGTTCCTTCTGTCCTGTTTAGCTTTCTGATATTGCTTTGTGCACCACAGAGTATTAATTGTAGGTAATTAATGTAGATTTCTTCTCAATAAGCAGAAGATTAACAGTTAAAGGAAGTGGGGAAAATATGTGAATTTTACGTATGTGGTGAGAAGTAGTAGTATTTTTAAATGCCTCAGAACTTTGAACAATGGCAAAGTAGCCATTTTATAGAGGCTTTCATCATCTAAATATACAAAGTGCTGAGCATTTTGAATATTACAGTGTTTGACGGTCTTTTTTTAAGGCAAATGAAAGATTGGTTATTGGTAAAACGGGAGTCAAAGTTTTGTTGCTTTATGACCTGCCTGTTCTCTCTTCCCTTAAAGATGCTCTTGTTTTTGCATAATTGCTCGTGGTATAAAGCTTGTAATACAAATATTCATTTTTAACTCTGTGTATTTTCTAACTATTTTAGGGTGTTATGATGGAATTTCGTATCCAACTCCAGCATATTGTAACCCCATTCCTTGGAAACCAATACACGTACCTCCTCCAAAGGAAGACAGTTGTGTTAGTGTGAAGAGCCGCAAGAGAAGTGTATACCCTCAGTCCTGTAGATCTTCACCTGTGGTCACCTGTAAGCCCCACACCACTCGTTGTGTAGGATCCTTGCACAGAAAGCAGTTATAGTACAAAAATCAATATCATTCGAAAAATCTCGAGTGAACTGGGCCACAAATATGAAACTATACATCCAAAACAGTTTTTTAAAAAAACAAACAACCAAAAAAAAACCCCACAACTTTGTGAACAGGCTTTGTGTTGAATGCTAATTAACCAGTCACCTTATTATCCAAGGGTCTTTCACATGTTGGGTTTTATTGAAAAGTCATATTTAGCCAATTGAAACGGGACTGTACTTGGATACCAATAAAACATACATCATTGTTGCTCTCTTTCCTCACCTACTTTTTGGGAGTATGGGGGTGAAGGAGATAGTTGCACACGGGGCTATTCTTTTGGGCAATGGAATTAGAAGATTATTTTAAAGATGCTAATTGCAAGAGACTTCGAAGCAAATCTAGCCTCGATGGGGGAGGATTTTGAGATATCTTTGGGAGGGCAGAGGTTATTTGCATCACGAGTGCTGCAGTTAATGTATTTGTAGAAGCTTTTCTTGTTATTTTTAACATCCCTTGCCAGATTGTGTTCCAAATGTGCCTTAGCTTTCCTTGTCACATCTCTGCATTCCCTGACAACGGTCCTGTATTTCTCCCAGGGAGAAATTCTGTACATTCCCACATTCTGTATTACGTTGCCTTCTGCTTGAGTATTGCCACAAGCTCCTTGCTCATCCACGCGTCTCCTGCACCCTCTGCCTGACTTCTTATGCACAGGGATGCACTGTTGCTGGGTGTGGAGGAAGTGCTGCTTGAAAACTAACCAGCTCTCTTGAGCCCCTCTACCTTCCAGAGCCCGAGCCCATGGGATTCTTCCGAGGAGGTTTCTGAAGAGGTTAAAGTTGGCCCTCCTGAAGTCCATGGTTGCAAGGCTCCTTAGAGCCCTGGCTGCTCCTTGTTGGATCCTGAACTCCACCAACTCATGGTCACTGCAGCTGAGGCTACCCTCTACCTTCACATCTCCAACAAGTCCGTATCTATTCATTAGTATGAGGTCCAGTAGTTCACCTCTNTCTACCTTCACATCCTCAACAAGTCCGTCTCTATTCATTAGTATGAGGTCCAGTAGCTGATCTCTCCTCATTGGCTTCTCCACAACCTGCATCAAAGTTATCCTCAACGCTCTGCAGGAACCTCCAGGACTGTTTGTGCCTGGCTGTGTTGCCCTTCCAGTTGATGTCAGGATAGTTGAAGCCCCCATGAGAACCAGGGCCTGTGACCATGAAGCAACATCCAGTTGCCTGTAGAAGGCCTCATCAACTTCCTTCCTATCTAAATGCTTTAGATAAAGAGCATTTGTCTTTAATTGTATTATTTTATGACATTAGTGGCTAAAATTCGTAACTAAAAATGAGACTGCTGCATACTGCAGACCTGAAAACAAAGTGAAAGCCCATTTTAACACTTGAAGGTTCATCATTAAGTTGACAAAATGGACAAAAGCCAGAATGGCAACTGGGGATAAAGTGCAAGAGGTGACTTAGAAACAGCAGATCAGGATCTGAAACAGGACTGGTTCTCAGAGAACTAGACTATTTTACTTTTCTTCTAAAGAAACAGTTTTCTATAATCAGAATTTTTAAAATGCTGTTCCACAGTTTCTCTGGATAGACTTTTCCAATGTTTACCTGTTCCTATGATGAAGAATTTTCTTCTTATATCCCAGTGAAAATTAATCTGAAACAGCTCATCCCCATTGCTTCTTGCCAGTCACCATGTGCCCTCGAGAAGAGACAACCTGTCTTCTCCCTCACTGCCTTGTAGGTGTTGGGAGCCTGTGATTAAATCTCCACTGAACCTTCTCTTCTGAACAAACACATTTTCTTCAGCCTTAATTCCTATGTCAAGTTTTCCAGCCCTCTAATCATCATCTATGCACAGCGATTAGGAAGGAAAAAGTGTAGGAGTTGCTCTCGTGTTTGTGCTGTTGCTATAGGTTGTTCTATCTGATAGATTGTATTTTCTGGGTCATCTGATAGAAACATCAAAAATGTAAAGATCTCTCATCTTTTTGAGCTTATAGCTTCCAATTTGGGGAAACTGCAAGTAACACAAAGCAGGGAAATATGTATTTAACTTAGGAAAAAAAAGAGTATACCTGAAAAATAGTTTAGGGATTGTTAATTTGTCAACACTGTTATCCTGTATCATTGCAAACTCTGTTGCTGGTCTGTAATTTAGAGGATGTTTTGAACCTTCAAGGGACCTCTCCTACGAAAGAAGAGGGAGGGACAGGAGCGTAAGAATCTATCATCATCTCCCTTATCTATATGTATGAGACATCTCATACAAAAAAAAAGCTCTTATTAAACAGGGTTGTTAATAGATTTATGTGCTGATGATCTCTGACAATGTACACAGGCTAAAGGTATAAAACTATTGTTCGACAAAGAGAGAGTAAATATGGGGTCTGATCATCCCGTTCAGGCTTTAGCCATTTCATTGGTTTTACTCTAATCTTCAAACCAAAACTGTTCTAGCTGTTACCATCCTCCCCTTTTCCGTTTGCAAAAACCAAGTGCTTCATTTTTAGCTCTGCCTACTATTAATGTGACTATTAAACACGCTGTGATTGCACAGTTATGTGACAAATGAAACGCAAACCTGATTCTCCACTGATAAAACTCAAGCTCCGGTAAGAGGCCCTGTGGCAGAGAGCTCCAGCAGGATACGATGTCCTGTACACACGAACATACTGTATTCCTCAGTTTATGACTTGTGGGTATCTTTTGGTTTGATGCATTTTTCTTTTGCTGTCACTGAGGTATCCATGCTCCCCAGTGCTTGGTCTGTTCTTTTTGTTTCTGTAACAGCATGCAACTGAAGGGCCAAAGATTTATGAATATGTAATACGGAACATGAGTGGTCATTATATTAATTAGGGTCTGCTAAGGGTGCACAGCTTTCTACAATCCAGCTAGTCATAGCACATAGAGTCAAAATTGTTAGCCTTTTATGCTGTATTTGTTTTGTTTTTTATTTTCCTATTATTCTATGCATAAGCAAAACAAAGACATCTAACTGCTCTTCTGACAGGTAACAAAAACAAGGTTACTGTTGCAATCTATAAGCATATTCCCTTGATTTTGTGTATAGCTTGTTCCCATATTTCTAGGTATGTCCAACTTCTGGTTCACTATGAGGCTTTTTGGAGGCAGAAGGGAATTCTAACAGCTCATGCACCGTTCTCTGCTGCGTGTGTATTCAATATTAATTTGATGGTAAGAATTGGGAGAAATCTGGAGTCTGTGAAATACACTGAGAATCAGAACTTACCTGAACTCCCCAGCGTCAGGGCAAAGATGCTTGGTTCAGGAACGGGGACACAGCAGTTAGTGTTGAAGTCCAGTAGTTTTCTTTGGGACACCTCAGCCAGATTAAGGGAGCGGAATACTCTCTGAAATCGTGGTTTGCACATCTTAGAAAATGCAAATACCTAAAGCCATGATTTCTTTTCTCTCCCAGCCCCAAAGACTGATGGTATAGTTTTACCTGGAAAGGTTTATCTTGTCATCAGAATAACACCTTTCATCTGTACAGAGACAGCTCTGAGTGGTCATATAAACCCCTCAAATAGCAACTTTAAAACAAAAGCCTTTGCTCTAGCTTATCTGTAACATCACAATGCAGTTCTGCACTAATGAAATTAAAAATCAGGGTAAGGCAAGGCAGGTCACGGGGATACAGCTTGGCTCCAATTCAATCAATGAAACGGTTACGGTGAGCAAAGAACAGTATTGCTGGCATTTTTTTTTCCAGCAGGATACCCACCACAGCATAAAAGTAAGATTGAGGGTTACAATAAGCTCTAGTTTCACGTTGCTGCTACAAATACTTTCACCATTTTATTTCTCAAATACTCCTAAAGTATCTCTCCTTTAGGATATGCTCCTAAAGTTCTCTCCTTCGTTTCTGTGCTCATGGAAAGTCGCAGAGGGCCACGGTGCAGAATCTAGAGTTATTTGTTAAAGGCAATCCACGATTTTGGTGTCTAGGGGACTAAAATAACACAAGACGCAACCTCGACTGCCTTTTCTGTTTCATCCCCTTGTTCTTGTGGAACTTCTGGTTCTGAGAATTCAGTTAAGTGAATCAATAGACATTCTGGAAGAATATACCATTAATAGTTGCTTGCTATTATTGTAGTACAGCACCCTTATTAATGTCACATAATATAGCTTCACTGTATTATGCTCCACTTATCCTGCTGTGCATTAGCTTCTAATAGCATCCTCACCATGTAAAATTTAATAGTAATATCAATTTCTTAATTTGCGCTTATTGTCGAAGGGATTGAAGAGCCATCAAGAGTCCCGATGCCAATTTCACTAGGAGATTTTGATGAGTAATTATGGATGATTCTGTGCTTTACTATTGTGGTCAAAGGGCAAGTGCTCCAGATTGCTCTCCCCTGGGCAACATGAAGAAATGGATTTATGCTCAGTAATGAAAAGGAAATCTGAGAAGCCTGATCTAGTAAAGCGCATAAGCACTTGATTAACTTGAAACATGTGAGAGAAATCATTGATCAAGCAGGACGTAGGAGCCGTTGTGCTTTCCTGGATTTGACGCTGTAGAAATCAGGTTCATTTTAGTAGCACAATCTCTGCTTTGCGTGTAAAGTTATGCCCACACTTTTATGTGTGGAAATAGGGCATTCTAGCTGAGCTGAAGTTGACTATTTTTACAAGTGTTTGTGCTTTTGTTTGTTAATACTGACCTCTGCACTCGGTGTGGGTAACTGTGCTTGTCCATCAATTTTTCACTCACACGCACTTACCCTGCACAAACCCGCTAATTTTTGTGGTGCGCTTCAAGCCCTGGGCTTTTCAGAACTTACTGCTGTTTCTCCGTTTCACATCCACGTTCTTGCACTTCGGGAAGGCAAATGAGAAGTCGCTTCAAGCGTGATGAGGTGCTTGGTGTTGAGGAAGTGGGAGGTAATCTGCCCACAGTCCTGGTTTCGTTTGCTAGTAACACAAAGATAAAGGAGCTGTAATTTAGAGAAAGTCCAGAATCCAGCACTGGTGATACAGTGTGAGTCTTTATTTATTTTTAATTGAGCTACTTGTATAGTCTGTGTTTAAATGCTGACCACTGTTTTTCCTTCCGTACCAATTAAGCTGGGCAGCCTTGAAATTGGTAAGATTTTCTGTAATCTCCTGAATGTGCTGGATGTGCAGCTTCGTTTCATGAGATTCCAACACAAATGGATCTTTTGGAAAAAAAAGAAAACACTCCTTCCTTTTTTGTTATTTCAGGTGGTCTGGGTGTGTAGCTTGTACATAAAATTGGTAGGGCTCTTCTAAGACTGCTTTGGAGTATAATGTTTCAGGATTAGGCTGTTTAAAGGGGAGCGAGGCCACTAAGCCCTTTAAAACTACTGCAGACCTGGCACCTGGCAACCTCCTTTTAAGCCGTTGACACTTCCAAAGCCCAGTCTTCTGGCAGAGCCGTTTGAATGGTTGGTGCAGTCACTTTAAATACTAATTTACTTCCTGACTGATATTGTGTTTGAATGCCGATGGTCATTAATTTACTAATAAGCTCACAACATTCCTTTGCCGTGGTCTGTAGGAAGTCTGCTTACTGTAGAAATTATTGTATTTGTTCTAAAATACTTAAAAGTAATTAATGATTCTCTGTTCTTTGGCCTAGAAGGGAAGACATCTGAGTTAAGAGTCTCTGATCTTTTTACATAAGCAGAGGGATAGACATCCAGTAGGAAGGTTTCCACCTCTCCCAGTAACAGGCTCCTGTTTGGTCCCTGGGTCCCTCATCTGGACACGTATGGGAGAACTGAACTGAAATCGCAGATACCTTTGGTAAGTGTTGACCCTTGGGAAACACCACGTGCTTTGATTCTTTCAGGAGTTTTGCAACTAACCTGTCTTTTAATTGTCTCACATCATGTGTCACGTGTCTTAACAGTCAC
Source organism: Crypturellus undulatus (assembly GCA_013389825.1). Taxonomy (NCBI): domain Eukaryota; kingdom Metazoa; phylum Chordata; class Aves; order Tinamiformes; family Tinamidae; genus Crypturellus; species Crypturellus undulatus. Next base: position 40,683 of record VWPW01016603.1, read on the forward strand.
CAACACGGACTGGTTTGTGTCAGAAATGTACTGCTACGTGAGCAGCGTGTTTTTGCTTTTGATCTCGATGAGAACATTTTTAGCTTGGGTTTAGATACAGTTTGAAGGGCGTCTTGGGGACGGAGTTGAGGCTGGGCGATTTCGTTCCTCCACTGGTGCTATAAAAACCTAATTATTCTCACAACTCATTTTCCAAGCATCTAATTTACAGGTTAGGATTTGTTGCTTGCAGCTGGTTGGCAGGGTAGGTTTGCGTGAGTGATGACTCGTATTTGGGCACTGCAACTGCATTTCCTTGTGTAATCAACAGGAGAGGCTAGCTGGGAAGAGACAGGATTAATTAGCATTTTTGCCTTTATTTGTAATACAAGTATTGCAGCAGTGCAATACTTAGGCTACTGCTTCACATAGTCAATGAGAAATTAGGTCCCAGTGCCACATAACAAGGGTTTGCAATCTAGACTTTCTTGACAAAATCCCTGGTAAACAAAAGACGCACCTCACAAGCGAATGATACCATCTACAAAATATATCCAGGGGTTTGTTTGTTTTCTTCTTCCTTCTGGTACTATAAAGCATTTTTGTTCTGTTTTATCTTGAGCCTTTTTCAAGAGTAGAAACAAGTATGAAATGATGTTTTATATTTGCATAAAAATTTCAAATGCACTTCTCTCAGAGGCTTAATATATACAATATATGTATTTATATATATGAAAAGCATTTGGCTACGTTTTGGTGTTGCTGCAGTTTCTTAAGCATCGTAAAGGGAAAGTAAGATGGATCATCATGAGCTTTTGAATTGTGATCTCAAAAATGTGATTGTTGGGTTTAGTTGGTAGAGTTACCCAGTCTGCTCTTTAGTCAGCATAGGAACAGTGCAGTGGGGAAGGATTGCTGGTGTGCTGTGAAATCAAAGAACATGGGCTAAAACCCCTCGCTCGGGGATATATCTAACCCAGTGATATGTCTGAGTTTCTTACAAGATCTGGGACAAGCTGAGTAACTTCTCTGCCAAAGTCAGAACATGTCTGAGAACTAGTAGCTTTCATCAATTAGCACTTTGGCTGCCCTGTCAGAACACATCCAAAACAGGCAGTTGGTAGGATTCGTTGCAGTGAAAAGCTGACCAATAAGGGAGAATTTAGATGCCTTTTCCGAATGGCTAGAACATGCATATTGCTTTAACTGTGCTGCTGAGCCCTTGCTATGATAGGCACGGTCTCAAACACATGCAATTAAATGTTATCTAGAAACCAGATCGCTCTACGTCTTCCACCGCTGTGGAATTTTGTTTCTGTCTTTGTTGCTGCTACTTGGTTGCTCTTGATTATGAGTTAAAAATGTGCAAGATAGACTTTTAAATGAGCAATATGGACTTTTAAAAAAGCTAAAAAAATATAAGAAAAACTTTCTGCAGAGCAAAAACAAGAAGGTCAAAGAATGCCTGGAACTAACATTGTAAGCCAAGAGTGCTTGCCCTTAACAAAAAAAAAAAAAGGGGGTTTTGGCAACAGAGGAAGCTCTAACCAATGGTAAAGTGCAATTACTGCTCAAATATGTACTATGTATAGAGCAGTTATTATTTAGTAAAAGTCTCCCTCTCTCTCACCAGTGAAAAAACATGGTAACTTGTCTATGCTGTAAATCCACCCCCAAATCCCCCTGGTAGTTTCTTAGGGGAAGAAAAAGCAAAAACCACAAGGCAAAAAGAAACAGCCGCTCAACCAATCCCATATGAAACCTTGACTCACTGCAGCCTGGGGCACAGTTTTGACTCCAGCCTTTTGGAAAGACAAGTTCTTCCTGTTGCTGGCGAAGGGAGGGGAGGCATGAAAGACCATGTCACCGATTTCAAACGCAAACTGTGTTTCGCAACACCAGGAATTGGTCACACGGCAGGATATTTGCAGGAGTGTTTGCAGGAGCTGCCTTTTCCCTTGAGCATGAATTTGCGGAAGAAATGTGAATTTTCAGGAACTACCAATGAGCTAAAATCAGATAGTCCTTTTCCCCAAATCTATCTCAAATAATTCGAAATAAAGCAAAAGCAAAAGTCATTTGGCCTGGGATTCATCTGCCCTAACTTTAGATATCTACCTTCTAGGCTGTTCCCTCTGTGTTCCTATATATCAATAAAGAGATTTTGTCATTCTGAGGTTGCAATTACCTGTCTTTAGAAAAACAAAGTGCACTGTAAGAGAGTGGGTTTCTTCCCACTGTATCTAACTATTTATTTAATGGGATATTAAATGTGCAGATCTCTGCTCTTCATTCCACCCTTGCTATTTCTGGTCAAACCTGCTGGGGCATTGGGAGATGCCTTGAGATAAGGCTGTATCCATTCTTGGTGGCACTTTCACAGCTGTAATTGGAGCCTTGCGTTTGGTAGTTCTTCACTGAACTCGTGGGCTGAGTGCTCATTTGGCTTTTGTTAGAAGAAACCCTCAAAAGGGGAACAGAGAAATGCACAGGCTTGTCATGTGATTTCTAAACTAATGCCCCAGTGATTTGTTGAGAAGCAATTTGTGCTTTTGGCACTTTTGGCTTAGTGATAGTAATGTCATTCCAAATGAAATTTCCATCTGCTTGGCTTCCAATTCCTCCTATACATCAGGTGAAGACAGCACAGTATATCTTCAGAGCAGGCCTGAAGATTTGAAGGTCCAATTTAAGTCCCACTTTGGATTTCAGCTGTTCCTGGACAGCCTCATTTGTACCCTTATGTCAATAAAAACAAGAAGCAGGTCTCTGTTCTGCAGCTTTCTGGTGGATATCCAAGTCACCAAGATGCTGTAGATGCTCAATCTGTCCAGGTTTTCCAACATCAGTTTGAGCCAGACCCAAATGTATCACAAAGATGCTAACAGGATTAGTTGAACATCTGATGGCTAGCAGCAGCATATTTTGCAAGAAAAGCAAAAATAATACTTCAGTTTAAGGTGTAAGAGCAAGCACTTTGCAAACCTGTAAGTAGCAGTAGTGCTGGACAGGCTCAGAGATACTGCTCAGGTGGCTTTTGATAGAGTATCTTTATACTCATTAATTTTCCTGGGAACTTTAAGCACTGTAAGTTACTACAGTAAAAAAAAATATAGTAATGATACTATATTTTTATATACAGTAATGATTTCCTACTAATGAGCCCATAAACTCCTTTCATCTAATAACTCAAAACAATGCCAGTTTGTTTACAGGATGTCAGGTGGTTTACCTGCAATATATTTTTCACTCACTAGATGTCTTGGCACTCTAATATTCCAGATACAAGGCGATTCTTTTTTTAAAAAAAATTACAGCTGGATTCTTTAATTAATTTGCTAGCATAAATATGTGCTGCACCCTTTTGAGGTTCTTGGCTGTATTTCAGTATCTAGAACGTACTTTATTTCTTGCTGTGTAATGAAGATATGCATACACAATAAGACATATAACACAGTGTTGCTTTTTAAAATGGAATGGGTATGTTTTGAACCTGAAAACATTTCTTTTGAGCCAAACAATCCCAATATCAATGGGGAGTTTGCAGCTTCTGTCCAATTCTTAACACAATTAAATTTATTGTTCCCATGGCTTTGGATTTTTAGTCTGCAAAGGTGGAATCTTTCAGGTTGATACAATAAAGAAAAAGATTGCAAAGTAAGTAAAGCAAAGAAATTATCAGTTAATCAAAGTATTAGTCAAAAGGGAAGGAGTTTGACTGTAAAGCTATTTTCAATATATTTTGTTTAGATAAAAGTGTTTATAGAAATGGGTGGGATTTTTTCTTTCATCTAGATGAACTCTAGGTCTTAATGGGTCTCCAGGTCCTTCACTGTTGTTGGAAACTTGTTCTCCCCAGTTGCTTTGAAAAGCAAATGTTCCATCTTTAGGATGCAGCACGTTGTGTGCCCTCCAGGCCTCCTCTTGTGGACTTGACTTCTTCACCTCCGGTAATTACATTCTTTTTTTTTCCTTTATCTCTTATTTCTCCTCCTCCGAGTCTAAGTCTTGATAACACAGGTAGGTTACAGGAAGGTAATAGTCTGAGGACTACCTTTTCTCCTTGTATCACCGGAGCAGCAGAAGGGAGGAGTACAGCCATTAATGTACAGTCAGTCATGAGATAGGAACTGGTTTGGCACCGTCTTTCTGCATCTGTGACTAACACAGTCATTTTCTTTTTATTTATTCAGGAAACTTGTTTGCTTCTGAGCGGCGCCACGTACAAATTCTTGTATTGGTAAATGTGCTTTCCACAAAACGCTTCCGAATTTCTTCAGACCAAGGAGGCAAACTCTTCGGCATTGCACGTGAGTTCCCTCCCATTGCAAAACAAATTTCAGTCCGTATATTCTAATCTCACAAAATCCAACAAAGACTAGATTCTTCATTGGGTTGCTAGATGCTTGTTTTTTACCAAGTATTTTTTTTTTAAAGTGGGAAGAGTAAGTTGTGGGAAGCAAGAATTTGACCTCACTGTTCTTTATAATGCTGAATATTTATGACTGGCGCAAGTATTTACAAAAGAGCTAATCTGCACATTTTAAAGAGGTTCCAGAAATTAAAAACAGCTGAGGAGAGCAGTTCAATAGCTGGCAAAGAAGCTTGCTGTACTCGCCAGAGTGTATATCACATATATGACACACATGTGAAATACAAGAAAGTGTATTCCGTAGATTAGAGCTATGCAATAAAGACAAAAATGCCACATTGCAGGAAAGGAGACTGCCTTGTCACTCAGCACCGTAGCATCAAGCGCTGCCCTGCTGCGGCTTCTGCTAAGGTAGGCATATGTTGTAGCTTCCCAAAGGAGTTCAGCTGCTGAGTGGCTCTGTGGGGTGCTGCATGTGTTAGGAAAGGCCATAACTGTGCCCAATTTCAGCAAGTTTGTTGCTAAATCCACTTTCTCCCTTTCCCAAGCCATCTTCATCCCATTGTGGACATACATAGCTGTCAAGCAGGGAGTCAAACCCTCTGGTATTTTGACACCTCTTTGAGGCTTCTGATAAATGGTCCTAAACATGTAGAACCCTGTTTTATTTGTTAGTATATTGGACTGCTATGGACTGCTTGCTCGGTAAGGTAGCAAGCTGGTAGCACAAGAGAGCTACCTGTTTTTTGGTGACTAAAATGCTAATATCAGTTCACTTTCCTTTTTCCTGTTTGTACAAACACTTGAGAGTACCTTGGTGGTTTGACAGGATGGCAGAGGAGGCATGATTTTGGAAAGATCAGGGTTATCTTTTGTGTCATAGGACTGGACAGATGCCAAAGCTGGAGAATTTTCCTCTCATTCATATTAAATAATTGGACTTTCTGTCGTAGTATTATTTTAATAATTAGTGATTTCAGAGGAAAGTCACTGCAAACGGTGGCTTCCCGTTTTTTGCCATGCTGAGTCCCGTCTCTCTCTTGCAGTATTAAACTCTTGAGGCTGTGGCCAACAGAGAAGGAAGGAAGAAATCTGTGTTCTCGACTACTGGTACCAAACCAGAGTACAGAAGTGTCCCCATTAGAAATGTCCACATTTTCCATGTCCCGTGTCACACAGCCACTGACCTCCACAAAATGCGAGATTTCAGGTAAGGTTCAATAGACAAGTTTTATCCTCATGATGATCCTGGTTTCTGAGGCCTGTAGGAAGTGGTGGGCTGTATTTTTAACCCTTTCTCTGCTGTTCGCTTCCAAAGGTCTTTATCGGGCTCACTGGCTGTGGTCAGATGAGGGTTTGGATTCTGCCCGGCAGTTTTTCCAGCAGGACCTTTCCTGAAGGAGGTTGTGCAAACACAGTGCGGTCCTGCGCCAAAATCGATGGCTGTCCCAGCACAGCCTTTGGCAGCACTGGGCTGTTTGTGCACAATGAGTGTTTCCATTTTGATTCCTGAAGTCTTTGTTGCATTAAGAGACATTTTACTGTTCTTTCCTCTGCCGTCTGGCTGCCTCATCTCACCTGCTTTCCTGCCAGCACCATTCGCTGAGGTAACTCGGTGGCAAAGGCCGAATGGGACGTTGCAGACACTTTTGTTCTCTCTTATCTAGTGACTTGCCTGACTCTGCCAAGACCTCGGGCAGTTCCTGCTGCTGGAGATCAGTGAGCACCTGTGTGCAAATATGTAGGTGCTCCAGACTTAGGAGGAGGGAAAGACACAGGTGTTTTGTGTAGTTTTTTGTCTTTTTCTTAATTTGCATAAAAATAAAATATTGACCATGTTCCTGCTAACAGCACAGAGACTTTCAGCTAAAGCAGAATCAGGATTTCCCAGTGTATGTAGAGCCAGAAGCTTCCTTGATGTTTTTCCCTTGGCCAAGTCTCCTGCCACATGGCCAAGTCTCCTGCCACTGCCCTGATACGTGTGCTGTTTTTTCCCCGTAATTTTTCCTTCCCTGCTGTTTTGGGTTCACGTTTTCTATTAAAAACTTCACCCAGGAAACTCTTCTATTAATTTCTGAATATGGGCTCTTTGGGGTGTGGGTGAAACGTTTGTGGTTTGTTTCTATGTCTCTAGCAGGCTCACACATTTAAGATGGATATAAGTAGCTTTTGTACTGGGAGTTTGCAGAGAAATTTAACTCAGTCCACAATAATAATGTTTCCCGAAGGTCCCGGCTGACTTCATAGAGAACCTGGATAGCAGTGGCTGCTGAGGTGGCTTTGTGGCCTGAAGCTCATCGATGCTTCGTTGCCTTTTTGTTCCTGTTCAGAAAGATGCCCGGTTCTTGTCAGTACGTGTGGCTCTGTGGGCTGCCCGCTTTGGGTATGTACAGAGGACTCTGCTTATCCATGTCAGTGTCACCTGCATTTGAGATCCTTGCCATTAGACTTGGCTCTCTTGCGTGGGGACATCCGAGTGTGATTGCTGGGCAAGGGCCGGCTCTGCAGGTCTTCACAGAGCTGATAAGTTGGGGAACTTCATCCTCAAGCTGTGTTGCCTGTGTAGGTGTAGAGAAAAGGTCTAGGGCCATAGCAGTAACACAAGATTTCAAAGATGTTTTGAACAGAAAATCTGCTAGAGCACCTTCCTTTCTGAGGAGAAAACTGCATAGAAGGAGAGACTGTGCAGCTATTGAGACTAACTACTGAACTGATTTTGACCATATAAGCTAATAAAGTTCAACTGTGACCCTGGCTAAGCTTATTCCAAAAGTGATGTCATTTCTGGCACCTAAAGCAAGTCCTTGAAGCTTGAAAATCGTGGCTCTGTAAACTGGGTTCTTCTGCATGACAAGTAAGCTATTAGCATGCACCGCTTAAGACATGAATTTTTGGGCTGTTTTGCTTCAGCCCATGTGCACGGTTCAGAAGGTCAGGCATTACCGCAGTGTCTCTCCTGTTATTTTAGGGCTCTCGTGTGTTATGGTTGGCCTTGATGACATGGCATTTGGTTTCAGTTATTTTTCCATGGGTTTGGCTTTGAAGAACAGACACATTTCAAGAAAAGTCCAGCAAGTTGTAAAGTTCACAAAGACCGAGGACTGCAATCTCTTCAAGACTGGAGCAGCTGAAAGGAGATAAGCGTCTTATTTTAAGGACATTGACGGTTTAACCTAAATGTAGTGAATCTAAGTTGAGAGCAATGGTTAAACCAAAATTTGGGGTGGGTTATGGGACAAGGAGGAGGCAAAAGCTAGAAAATAGACACAGTGTTGTACTTTCCTGTTTATGTCCAGCTGTTTTTAAATTACACTCAGTTTTACAATGAGAAGAGGCAAAAGGAGAAAGGGCTCTTGGCTGAAGTGAAGAAATTAGTCTGAAAAATAATATGAAGAGTGGAAGAGGGATTCCCTTTTGGGGGCACTGCTCTCCCCTTGGTCTTTGGCTGTAACTCATGATTTGAGCTGGTGGTTTTACTGTGGTTTTTACTGTTAGATACTTTTTCTAACCTCCACATAAAGGCCCGTGCAGCAAATATAGGCATCCTTTGTTTAAAGTGTGCCTGGAGGGAGAGTGAAAATTCCAAGGACTGCTTTTCAAAATGTACGTGGCTGTTTAAATTACCCAAAGCTGCTGGTATTAGAAGGACTGTGTTGTCTCAGCACTGAAAACTTGCTTCAGGGCTTATAAACTCGCCGTCCAAATGATGCGGGGAGATTTTCAAACCCAGGAACTGCTTCATTCTTCAGAAAATCTGTCTGCTCCAGAGTCATTCCCGAACAGTGTTTTGAAAACTGGATGAAATGAGGTTTTGCCAGCGTGAAAGAAGCACCTTTTATGCAGCTGGGGATTTGTAGAGGCCCCGCTGCCGGTATTGAAATAGTGGAAGGCAAGCCAGGCCAGAAGCAATGTGTGATTAGGTCTTTCCATCATACAAAATAGTATTGTACACGTGTAAACCTACAGAACGCACCGGTTTGGGTTTTTTTCTTTGTTTTCTTTGTGGATGTGGAGTCCTCCAAGACTAGTGAACATGGGAGGCCTTACTTAATCTTTTTGCACTGCGGACAGACCACTGTCAAGGGCAGCTTGGTGCTGCTGCAACCCCGGCGCTCGTGACTGCTTTTTCTCTCTCAGGAAGGTGGATAAGGGTTCAGGAAAAGCCTGAAACAATCTCTAATATCTCTGGCTTCTCTCTTTGCAGTGTCAGACTGAAATGAAAAACTAAAGAAAAGTTGATGTTGGAAGCGCTCTGTTGAAATACAGAGATTTATTCTTGCCGTCCACTGACTGCCCCAAGCTGGCGGATCCGTGTGTCTTCACAGAGGGCCGCCAGAGCCCTGGTGACCCAGGACTCCAAACAGAAACAAGGATGTCATCTTTTTATTATCATTTCTGCATAGCATTGCCCAGTTCAACAAGAACTCGCTTGGCTAATTTAACTGAGACCCCGTTAAAATGGCTTTTACTCTGGGTCACCTAAAGTTGACCAAGTTCAGGGAGGGAACAGCAGAAATATTTTGCTCTGTGGCTCTGCAGGGGCTCTATGCGAAGAGCCAGGTCTGTTGGAGAGACCCAGTTAACCTCGGAGGAGAAAGGGCAGCCTTGTAGTTAGTGGCAGGAAATTTATAATTTATTATCAGTCAAAGCTGAAAAGAATTTGTAAGTGTCCAGAGAGATCAGGGATTATAAAAGTAGCATCAGGTGGGTAAACATAGGTGTTTTGCTAACTAGAATAACTTCCAAACAATTTTTTCCTTGCTCATCATTATCCTTCTATAACTTAAGAGAAACAAATGAAAAAAGACAACACAAGAAAGCAAGTAAAAAGAAAAGAAATATCATCCTGTCTCCTCACAGCAGCCTTCAGTTTCTGGGAGAGTATGTACAGATATAATGAGTTTCCTTAAACTGAAGCAAATTTATATTTGTTTAGTGTTCATTTACTGTGGATGAAGGTTCTATGACTACTGGACTCCATGAAATGTGAGGAGTAAAATCTACTAGAAGTCTTTGACAGGAGGTCATTGAGTTTTATTCTTGACTAAGGTCTGTGTAGAATTTCTCTCCCTGTGTGGTTCATCTGGTCTTGGAAAACCTGGAATTGGAATTTGGGGAGTTTCTCTCAGCTCATCTCCCTGAGGATGATGGTGCTAGTTGTTGCTACAAGGACAGACTGAAATAATGAGATATTGGGGATCTAAAAGGCCAGTTTTCCCTAGGTCTTGAATCTCTAGCTAAAGATTCAGGTTTCTAAGTACTCAGGATTTTAACTGTTTTAAGATGTGGAACGACCTGGGTTGTTCTATAGGTGCTGCCATCTGTTGATCTGCTCAGAACATGGCAAGAAGGCTTTAAATTTTCCCCGCATAGGACAGAAAATGTTATGACCAGATGCTGAGTTATCCCTGGCTGCACCAAGGATGGGTGGGCGGCCGTGCATTTCGGAAGGGTCTTCGGGTGCTCGGAAGCACGTCGAGAAAGCCGCAGTTCAGTGCTACAAGTGGGATGTTCGCCGAGTCTCGGGGACTTGTGTCACTTGGCTCAGCTGCCAGGACAGATTCAGCCAGCCCTGTCTCCAAACTGAGTGCACTGAGTTTCTGGGTAAGGAGAAGGCTCTCTAATGCTCCCATTTTTGGCATTTTTTCCCCTTTTCTTTTCCAAACTCAGTGCTGAAATGCTGGTTTCGCTCGGCTAAATGAGGACAAAACCTGCAGGAGATATTTCAGAAGTGCCGAAAGCAGAGCGGCCCTCTGGAGCCAAGCTATTCTTCTGCCTCTGATCCGTCTGTAAACAGTTTTCCCTCCAAATTTTCAGCTCCTTTTGCGGTAAGGGAAAACATTTGAGCTCTGAAATGCTGACAGGTTAGGAAAACTGTTTCCCTTGCCACTCTGCCCGTAACTGTGCGCTGGGAGGGCAGCCAGCGCAGAGCTGCTCGCGGGGCCTGCGCTGCCATCGGTGCCCCGTGCGTGCCACCATCCTCGTGCAGGTAATCCAAACGGCTGGGATAAGGATCCAGAGCCCTGGGTAAGCAGGACACGCTCTGCTTGTCTTCCTTGGACAGGCGTTAGGTCCCATGAGCTCCCGGCAGCCCCGCAGGAGCCGCATGCACTGGAGCCCTCCGTGTGGCTTGAATCACCGACCACTGCGGGCGACGGAGCTGCTTTCCTCGTGCAGCTGCTTCAGGCAGGGCTTTGCCCCTTCGGTGCTGGTGTATTGGGACTCAACACTCAGGTAGAAGCCACCAAAGAGACGCGGGAGAGCGGCAGGGTGGGAGCTGTTAACTCGGCGCTGTGGTTGCACGTTCCCATTCCGGCTTTGCTGCAGTTTTCCTGTGTGACCCGAACAAATATCCTGGTGTGCCTCAGTTGCCATAACAAAACAGAGATATTATTTCCTTTCTCGCACTGCCTGTCTCGTGGATCAGCTTTTGAGGTCAAGTATTTTTACTTAGGATTTTTCAGAACAGGACTTGATGCAGCACAGTTATGAGTTGTGGCCAGAGCCATTAACTGCTACCATGTTACCAACAATAAATAAAAACAAAGCAGGCGGCCTCGTTCTGCAACAGTGACAGCCCTGGCCTGTGTCAAGGGAAGCCTAATCAGAAGCATATGAACTGTCAAAAAAGCATTTTATCTCGTGTTACCATTTCCCCAATTCATCCAGCCTCTCAGATACGCTCATGTAAAGATGCAGCCGGTGCCAAAAAGCCAACAAGGAGAGCTGCAGCTTCCTGCCCTCACTTTTCTTTTCTTTTCTTTTTTTTTTTTTAATTAAATGAATTTCAGTCCTGCAGTAAACTGAGAGAGGAAGGAGAAATATTTGCCGACATCATTTCTCTCCCCGATGCCTTTATTCACTTTCTTCCCCGATGAGGAATGGACTTCTCTGCCCTCCCACCTGCAGTCCCATCGTTGCCATCCGTTCCCAGCTCTCACCCGCTTCCCTCCGTTCTCAGCCCCTTATCGGCTCTGCTGCTTCTTCTTTCCACAGTCTGTCTGCAGGAACTCGGACTGTGCCGCAGTGCTGGATGAGCGCTTGGAGGAACCTGCGCGCCTCGGCCTGCCGTGACCCGCTCCCGAGGAAGAGCTCAGCCTGCCCGTGTGCCCAGATTGATCAACGAGAGGATGGAAATCGCTCCAAAGTGAGAAGAGCTAAATCAGTCTCCCATCCATGGGAAGGCACTTCTCAGCTGGGAGTATTTCTGTTGCTTTGCTATACGATGAAAGACATGGCTCTTTCTATAAGGAAAGGCAGGCAGTTAACACTGGGTCACTGTATCAGCTTCAGAATCCTTCCAGTTTTACTTGGAAGGATCTGCCTCGTTTTCTCTCTGCACATCTGTGCAGCAGCTGCAGGCACGGAGTTCCCAGGGGCTCAGCCTAATTTGTAGAATTACAGGGGTTGTGCTGGACTATAGCAAAGGTCTATTAGTGTTGCTCATGTTGAAAATTTCAGCTTGATGCCTTCCACATGTCTGTTGTGTTTGGTTAGTCTTCTTCTGGGCCCACGATTAACCCTTTGGAGGAACTTCTTCTCAAGGAAGGTAATTCTTGCTTTGTCTAATTTCTTACTGACCGTTTTCAGGAGGCCTCAGTTTGTTCCTTGTCTTCTCCAAGCTTCTAGCCGTGTCAGGTGAACCACGAGCTGCTCGCTTGGCTTTTCTCCTCCTCACTTCTTTCAAGGCACGAGGAAATCAGTGACTCCTGCCCGGCCGCCGCCGTGCAAAGCCCGTGAGGAGGAATCCTCCATCCACACTGGGCCCTGCAGTTGGCTTCGCGTGGCAGAATGGAGGTGACTAGCTTGGAACTGGGTTGAAACAGCCAGGACGAGGCTTTGTGGAAGGATTTAACGCAGATTCCAGCAATTCCCTGCCCTGTCTGTGGGGCTTTCGCGAGCAGTAAATCAGCGCTGCTGCGTCGCGGCTGCAGGCAGTGTGGTGCAGATGGGCTCCTCGCCGCTCTATTTTCGGCCCGCTGAAATCGACCATATGTTCATGCTCTGCGAGGGAAAAGCATCGGAAAAAATAACATTTTTTTTCCACTTCTGGCCCTTTGGACAATAGGTCTGTTGTCTGGGGTCTGAGCGGGGAGGGCTCCTTGCCAGACTGAAGTGCCACCTACTGAATAACCACGACCGCATCCTCCTCCCTTCTCTGGCCGTCTGCTCTTGTAGCACGGCCTCATCAGCTCAACAGCTTCCCATCAGCTTTATCAGGCAGTAAATTTCTTTGCAGGAAAAAATTCTCAATATTTTAGTTGTTCTTCCTTTCAAATAATTGAATCAACTCCTATTCCTCAGTGTGCGCCTACATCTTGAAGCCTCTCTTGCTCTTTTTCTTCTCCACTTTTTGCCTCCCTCACCCCAGATTCCCAACCTATGTTTACAGCCATCCCAAAAATGCTGCTATTCCCGTTCAGTAACTTGGTGGTGTCGCAGACAGAAATGAAGAGAACGATGGGAACAGAATGTCCAGTATTGTAGGTAGCTTTACAGCTCTGTCCTCTGCAGAGAAAATATTGTTTTAAAGAGTTTTGACTTTTAAAATTGCAAGATATTGTCCTTATATTTGCTGCTTGTTCAAACCATGATTTTATTCCTGATGAACTGAGCTAACACAGTTAAGAATTGCTTTGCTGCTTGAAAACACACGTTGGCAGGTACCCCTGGCATAAGGAGATGGACGCATTAGAGTCAAGTCTCCATTGCCTGTAGCTGAGGGAAGTTTTGTCACTGATTTAGGTAATAAAAAATATTTAGGTAATGAAAATACCAAGGACTAAATGGAAGATGACTAATCACATTTTTTTCTGTTCATTGTTTGCCTTTCATTCATCATCCGCTCTCTTCCTATGATCTCATTATTTTATATTCCGGCAGCCGAATCTGTTGCCGGCCGCACCGGCTCGCTTAGCGCCTCAGCCCTGCTCTTCGTGGCAGCCTCCACGTCCGCGGCGGACCCGGTGGCGCTCGGAATCGGGGCAGCTCGAGAGCTGTTTAGAGAGCTTCAGAATGGAAGGGGAAGATTAATGGTCATTTAATAACCTGCAGGCAAGGCTCCGCGCTTTGGTTGTCTTCGTTGTTTAGCCGGAGTTGATGCATGTGCGGAGGAGAGTGAAGTCACGGGAAGCGGCTTGACCAAGTCGGGAGATGTTTGGATAGTCGGATGCGTTCTTGGTTTTGTGAAAGCCTGAAAAAGTAATAACAGAAGTGTGGGGAGCATGAACATATATGCAGCGGAAAAAGGGAACCTCTGAGTTGTGCTGAAATACCCAGGGACATGGTGCAGTGCTGCTTTTGTGCTCTAAAAAGCAAACAAACATTGGGTCCCATTCCTAGTGCATGCCTGCGAGCATCAGCCCATAAAGTCAATGGGCTCATTCCAATATATTTAACTAAAATCTGTCACTGAATACAAATAAAAATGGTGATGAAGGGCCGTTTCTGACAAACAGAGCTACTGTGTGGGTCAAATGCAGGCTATCGAAGACCTGTACTATCGCTGGGAAGTTTTGGGAGCTTTCAACAAAATGATTATGGGAATACAGTTTGCATATATTGTTATGCCCGTATGATACATATGTGATTATATATATGTTTTATATATTATATGTTATTATATATGCTAGCTGCATATGTACTCACAGACAGGACATTCACCGCGGGACAGTCCATACAGTTTTTCCACGTTCTTCCTGGATAGCTGCAGAGGAAGGGATAAGGAGTGTTTGCACTTAAGGTAAGTGAAAGTCCCATCACTTGCGCTGTATAGCCTGGTGATAGGAGTAGCTGAAGAAATGAGAATGTTGGTATTAAGCAGGAGAATAGGGCAGTCTGGGGAAAACACTGATGCCCTTGGTCGAGGCTCCCTTTGCTTGTGACTGCTGTGCCCAGCTCTGGAATGCTGTTTTTTTGCACCAGGGGCTTCAGAAACTTGCTGGTAACTTGGTGGGAATACAGACAGAAGCGACACACCTCATTTATGGGCAGCAAAAAGTGACTCTGTAAAAGCCTCCCTTTTGTAAATGTGAAAAAGAAGGTCCAGGTGAATGCTGTGGCCAGGGCACAGTTAATACTTTCCAGGTCCGCACACAAATATGCGTCAAGGAGAGTGACAGGGCTCCAGGCTTGCTCACAGCAATTCTTGAAAAGTTCCCATCTTTTTCCTATGGTGCTCTTTTGTTTCGAATGGGAAAAGGGAACAGAGAACACCAACGGTACCAGCTGTAGACACCTTTTATGTAAAATTATACTCCGCTCTTGCAATAGCCCACACAGATGAATTCATGATATGTTTTGGCATCAGTATAGGGTCTGTATTCACAAGCATCTTGAAATACCAATGTTTGGTTTGAAATCAATTTTACATCTGGGAGAAAATGCCTTGGGTAGCTTCCCATGTGCAGACTGCATTTTTAGAGTAATGATGGCAATGCCATGCCAGCCGCGCTGACTTCCAAAAGAACAAGATCAGGTCCAATTTTCCCTAAGCCTGACTTTTGAAACAGCAGATCCTGGCTCTTCAAGAATCTACATTAGCAAGAAACGGAATTGGCTCATTAGAAAGACTAATTTGGCAATTCAAGTCATAATGTCTTCTTTGAGCTTCGCAGTTTGGCTTTGTTTTTGACTAATTTTGCAAGCACTTGGGCTGCCAGCTGCAACACAGGTTGTTGTGGCAGGCGGCTGCAGAGGAATGGACCTCCTTGGCCGGAGGGTTTTCGAGAAATGGCAGTTATCATCTCGTGCACTTCAATATTCATCTCTTGTCACCGCTTTTTAAAATGACACATCGGCCCGTCAGTGCTCCGGTGATTTAGATGGTCTGGAAAACCAGTTCCAAGGTCAATCTGTGATACTTGAGGCCCTTCACGAGAAAGGACAACTCCCAGAGCATGGAAAATGTGTGGCTTGATCCTGGTTCCTGCCTCAGGCCGGTCTTTGGTGGCTGAATGGAGCATTTGTGCAAACGCGGCTCCCTGAGCACCTCGGTGCTGCCTTCTGCTTGGGAAGAATGTGGCAGAATGTGCTCCCTGCAGCCACAGCAGGTAATTTGTCATCTCTAGTGCAAGCGCCTACAAAGGTGCTCTGTTCACCTGCAGGGAAAGCAGAACAACCCAGAACACGGCAGGAAAAATCAAATTCCAAGTCTGTGGAATGGGAAACTGGCCA
The DNA here is from genome assembly GCA_013389825.1 of Crypturellus undulatus. NCBI lineage: Eukaryota > Metazoa > Chordata > Aves > Tinamiformes > Tinamidae > Crypturellus > Crypturellus undulatus. The sequence goes on from VWPW01016603.1 coordinate 56,209, forward strand.
AACGGAGCCGTGTGAGATGCCAGGAATGGGAAGGCCTGGTGCTCGGGAAAGCTCCTGGAGGTTGTTGGGTGATTTGGGGCTGCTCACCCTCCGCTCGTGACCTGCTATGGGCTTTGCAGGGAGATGGAAAAGTGCCTTCCGAATTACAGACCTGACTCGGGGAGGAACTCAGCAGCCCAAGGTCGCTCCACGAGCTCGGGTTTTATCCGCTGTTGTTCAGTGTCCAGATTTTCCGTCCATTTTGGTGCAATTTGTCCTTGCCGTCGCGGGCTGGGGCTGCCCGTTGCCTTCGGAGCGCTTACAAATCAGATGGTCTGAACGCGCCCGTGTTGCTGGTGAATGAGGCGCGCTGTGGGGCCCGTGCGAATCCCCAGCTGCTCTCGCTCTGCTCCTTTGTAGCAGGAATCACCTCCTGGCCCCGCTGCAGCCTCCTGGTGTGTTATTAATCATCCCGGGATCTCTGGAGATAAGTAAGTGCCGGCGGCTCTGGGATTTAAACCGTTTTCCTTGTGTATCTTAGGAGGAAGCTCACGGGCCTGGGCTGGAGGTATTTAATTTATCAGAGTGCTCTCTAACTTGCCCTTCCCCTGCTCTTGCCTCTTAGTTTTCATTAAAATCACTATTTAATTGTGAATTGCATTTGTAGGAAGTCTCCTCAGCGCTATCTGTCCGTAGGCCCTTTGGCTCCATGGAAAAGCCCTTTCCTTTTAGCTTCTCAAGCTCCCAACATACTTAAAATGACACAGGGCCCTCCTTTATTGGGGAGTCTTTTTGTTAGGAAAAAATACTATTTTATTTTCAAAACGAGACTTGAAATAACGATGTCTTAAAATATCAAATATTAACTGAAAGCATTGCCATTGAGTTTTCCTGCTAGCAACACGCCTCAGTCCTTTTAAAACTAATTTAGGCAAGAAAATAATGACAGAGAGATGTTCAAAGATGAAGCTGTAGATCTTGCTATTTACATAGTTTTAAAAAGCAGAGTAGGTATTTTAGGCAGTTGTGTATTTATTTCTCGCTTACTGATTTTACAAACGTGGCATTGAAAAATAAGCACTTGCTCCCCGCAGATAGTCTGGATCAGCACAGAGTTGTCAAGAGTGCCTGTGCCTGAAAGCGCGTGGAATCTGGGTAATATATATGTTGTGTAAAAATGTATGGCCTGAAGTACAGTCATTTTTAACCCAAATTGCCATAGTTAGCAATTACTGCTGTCTTGCAGGGGGAGAGGCCGGGGCTCCGGCGGGCAGGGTGCCCTGCAGCACTCGGGGCTGCGTGGCGGCTCCCGCGGGGTCGCGGGCTGAGTGGATTTAGAAAGCTCCGAGTTTATCGTGCTGTCCCGGGGAGATTTATGTGATTCCCGAGAGGTGTTTGTCTGCCCGGCTCCTAAAAGCCTCCAGAAATGGAGGCTCCTCAGAGCTTCCCAGGGCTGTTTATTCTGGGGTAGGGCTTTCCTACCCTCTCTGTTAGGAAACCTTCCCCCTGGCCAATGTTTAACATGGATTTCCCTTATTGCAGGGGAATTACTCCCCTATTTCTTGGGATAATGCTGAGGAGCAATGTGCACAGGACTCCCCAGCCCGGGCTGTGGCTGGCCGTGCTCAGCTTGGCTCTCATGCTGGAGATGAAAACCATGCTGTTTGCTGCAGAGAGAGCCAAATAAATAAGCTCCCCTGTCTTCTTTTCTGCTTTCCAGACTGCGCTCATCAGCGTGGTCACCAGCTGCTTCAAACATTTACATGTCTCTCTTCCAGCACGGTATTCCTCCAAGTGTTCTCTAACTTTATCTGCAGAATTACAGCTGTTTCAAGTGGTACCCAAGGCCCGTTTGCTGCAGTGGTGTCCCAGAGCACGTGGCTTTTGGGTTCCCTGGCTCTCACTTATGTGATTTTTATTTCCCCTCCTTGGAGTCAATGAGAGAAGTCCCCTTGACTCGAGGGACCTCCGAAGACCATCTCTAACCCATGAGGTTACAAAAGATGCTCCGTACGTAATTTCGCAGCAGCTCTTGCTGTTCTTGATTCGTAGGATTGCTGTAAAACTCGCATAAAAGGAAACGAGAGCTGCTAACCGCAACATGCCCTTCTAATTAGCTAATTTTTTCAAATCCGATTTAATTCCTCCCCAGCTGAGCGCTAGACAATAACCTCAGCACCAGAAAATAATCTTTTCTTTTTTCAATTAGGGGTTGCATTTCTCAAAAACAAGAAATGCTGCTGTTGTGTCCCTACAGTCTGCTGGAGGGCGCGAATAGGCGAAACGGGAGCAAAAGCTGCCAACGTGCAGCTTTCCGGGAGCGCTGGAGAAGGAAGAGGAATCCAAGGCTGGGAATCGCACTCGGTGCGAGGCTTTGAAACCCCTCGCGGAGGTGGGAACGAACACGGATGCAGAAACAGGGGCAAACAAAGCACAAAACCAGGAGAAGGGCAAGGAAAACCCGTGCTGCCCGTGAACTAGCTGGTGCTCGTGGTGGCGACAGCCGCCGTGCTGGGGCGAAGATCGTGTGCACCTCCTGGTGGTAAGCTTAAACAGTCCTAAAAACAGATCCACGGATCCAGATCAGCTGTAAGGACGTTACTGTGGTAGAAAAAGACACGTCAAAATAGCCCCTGAGGAAGCCAGCAGCCAGTTCCCTAAACCTGTGTCTTAGAGGAAGGAGAAATACAAGTGAACAAAACAAACTCAAGACCCAAAGCTCTTCGTGTTGCTTTGGATTCAAAAATACACCCGCAAGGAGCGCGCTGCTCTTTTCAAAAGCCAAGTTTGCAACGAAACCGGCTGAATTGTTGGTGATTTTGACACGTATTTTGCCAAGGAGCCGAGCGAGGCCAAGCAGGACGGGGAACGGGCTCGTGTGAGGGAGCACTGGAGTGCGGAGTGCCTTCTCGCAGCGTTTTCCTGCTAGAGCAGCGTTTGGGGCAGCGCTCGCGGCTGCTCCAGCACGAGCATGGACAGAACGTGTGTGAAACGACCGGAGCAAAAGCGGTGCCTCGGCGAAAGTGCCCATGTCCATCCCCAAACACCCCTATCCGCGCCGTTTTCTCCCCAAAACCGCTAGGTGGAGGCCCTGTCTCGCCAGCCGGATCCGTTCGCCAGAGCTCGCCGCTCTGGGGAGGAAAACTGAACGGTTTGGCCGTCTCTCTTGCACTCCTGGAGCAGGGGAAGGATGTAGGAGGATTTGCCCTGTAACTTTAAAGCGTACGTATAAAATACACGTATTAATTCGCTTTTATGGGAAGCACAGAGCTCTCCAACGCGGACTTGCTGGAGATGCCAGTCCACTTTATGGGCATGTGGGTCAGCACTGAAACTCTTTTGCCTTGNCGCTCTGGGAGGGAAAACTGAACATTTTGGCTGTCTCTCTTGTGCTCCTGTAGCGGTGGAAGGAGGTAGGAGGGTTTGCCCTGTAACTTTAAAATGTGTGTATAAAATATACGCATTAATTCGTCTTTTTACGGGAAGCACAGAGCTCTCCAACATGGACTTGCTGGAGATGCCAGTCCACTTTATGGGCACGTGGGTCAGCACTGAAACCCGTTTGCCTTGGGGACAACGTCAACCACTGAAACCCTGCTCTGAGGTGAGTCAGGAAACCCCTCCGTGTGGAGTCAAAGTGCCTTTTCCACAGGTCTCGGATCTTTTCCACGAGTCCCAAATCTCTGAGATGTGGGGCGATGCGCCTGGCGCGGGGAAGGGTGAGGACCCGCAGGACAGAGCATCTCCCAGGCACGAACTCGGTGGGTCTGCTGTGTGAGTTGTCAAGAGGACGTGCAGGTTCATCGATTCTACAACGTCTTTTAATGAGCAGACAAACAAATTTGGATGAAACAGGTTTTATTGAAGGACAGAATGAAAGCACGAAATTGGCATGAATCCTAGGGTGCTCTAGTCCACAAGTTGTGGTCTCCCATGACTTAATTCATGTACAAAATCACACGGGTCAAGTCCCATCCTGTTGGCATTCTCCAGGCACATGAGTATAGAGNGAAGGACAGGATAAAAGCACAAAATTGGCATGAATCCCAGGGTCCACAAGTTGCGGTCTCCCATGACTTAAGTCATGTACAAAATCACACGGGTCAAGTCCCATCCTGTTGGCATTCCCTAGGCACATGAGTATAGAGGTGGGATGTGACTCTCCCCATCGCTTTCCCCTTTTCTAGCAACGGCTCAGATCTTTCCACAGCTGGTTATCAGAGGGGGCGCTGAGCAGTCCCGCGAGCGGCGCGAGGCCCAGCGCTCCGCTCGCCCTCAGCACCCCGTCACAGCTTCAACGCCAGCGCCTCTCCCTGCGCATCCAAGCCGAGCGCCCAGGAGCTCCCGCTGCCGCTTCCCACCCTGACGCTCTCCTGGTTTCCCGCGGCGGAGGCGGCAGCACCTGGGGGCTCCGAGGCGGTCGTGGGGCCGCCCCGCACCTCGTCGCGCAGCAGCCGCAGCCGCGACAGCACCACGTCCCAGTCGGCGTAGGCGCCCTCCAGGCAGCGGCCGCCCGCGCACCCCGGCTCGTAGCCCCGGCGCCCGTGCAGCAGCCGCCAGTTGTCGAAGGTCAGCACGTCCCCTGCGAGGAGGAGGAGGAGCGCGAAGAGGAGGAAAAGTAGCCAGAGGAGGAGGAGGCTGTGGCACCCTGGCCGCGCGCACCCACCTGGCTCCAGCTTGAAGGTGACGACGTGCTCGGGGCGCCGCAGCAGCTTGTCGAAGGCGCGCAGCGCCGCGTAGAAGGGCTGCACGTGCTCGGGCGCCATGTCGAGCAGCGAGGCGCGCGTCGCGTTGTTGTAGTTGATGCGCACGGGCTCCCCGCTGGCGTCCACGCTGCGGGACGAGCCCCGGAGCGGCGGTGGCGTCATCGTCGTGAGGCGCTGCGGCTGTGCGCGCCACCCGCGCCGCTACTCACTCGATGATGCGCTGCTTGCAGTGCACGGCAAAGTCGCAGTAGTCGGCGCCGGCATCCGCGTAGTCCACGGCGGTGCCCGCGAGCACGCGGAAGGCGTCGGGGCTGCGCTCGCGCAGGCGCCGCGCCACGTGCAGCCCGTCCACCAGCTCGCTCTCGCCGCCCGCCG
>VWPW01016603.1:61874-181741 GCA_013389825.1 Crypturellus undulatus
CAGCCACGCGTAGGCGCTGCCCGCGTCACGCAGCACCTCGCCGAAGGGCAGCCGCGGCAGCTCCAGCTCCGAGCCCCACCAGCGCCGCTCTGCGAGGCAACGCGCGCCCGCGCGGGCAGATCGGCACCCGTGGCAGAAACACCATGGCCGGGGCTGCTGGGGATGGTGCCCAGGATGCGCAGAGGACAGGGGGCAGAGATGGGACAGGCTGGGACCGAGGGCCCCCTGTCCCCTAGGGTGGAAAGGGACCTAGAAGGCTGAGCGAGCTGAGAGCTGCTGCGGGTCCCCGTGCCCAGCAAGGGAACACGGAGCTGCTGCTCCCACGGGCGCATGCGGGTTGGAGACGCCCTGGAACCCCCGAGGTTGTGTGTGCAGCTTTAGGTGCATCTAGGTTCTTTATTATTCTGTTATTGTTATTAATTGCCTCTTTTTCCAAAGAAATCTTAGTGTCTATTTCCAACCTACTGGTGCCAGGATCGTCACAGGGGGCCCAGGCCCTGATTTCCAGCCATCAGGAAAGCAGGAAAGTAGACATAGCATGCGCAGGGGTTAAGCTCTTCCCTCACTGCATTTTAGGAAAGGGCTCCCTAGAGAAGCTGACACGAGGCCTGTGGCTCTCGCCCCGCTGAGCACCAGGATGCAGCTCCCAAAGGGAATCGCAGCTCCCACCCTGGCCGTGTCCCAGTGAGGGACATGTCCAGCGGAGGGGGGTCGCGGGGCGGCAGCTCGGCCCCGAGGAGCGAGCGGCAGAGCCGGCCGCCGCGCGGTTCCTACCTGGCAGCAGCAGCTCGCGCTGCATGCGGGCCCGGGCTCCCTCGGAGAAGCATCGCGCCCGCAGCCACGCGCCCTCAAACTCGCTCTCGTGCCCGTCCGGCCAGGTGACCGCGAGCTGGCGGCAGCGCCGGGGGCCGTCAGCGGCGCGCGGGGCGCCCGGGGGATCCCCATCCGCGTCCCTGCCCCGCGGTACCTTGTCTCCCGGGGCCAGGGCGACGCGCCGGGCGGCGATGTCCACGTCGAGCTGCTGCAGGGGCAGCCTGCGCGCCTGCGCCGAGGGCAGGAAGCAGCGCGGGCAGCGGCAGTTGTCGCGGAGCCACACGCACGGGAAGCGGCTCTCGGCGCCGTCGGCCCAGTGCACGCGGAGCTCGCGGCTCCCCGCCGCCGCCTCGACCGCCTGCATCGCCGCGACGCTCCGCGCACCCTCACGGCCGCGGCGCCGCGGACTTTGCACCCAACCGGGGCCTCTCCAATGAACGGGAAGGTTTGGGAGCTCCAAGGGGCGCCCGTGTCCAAGTCCCGTGCGTTAGCAGGGCTTCGGCTCCTCTCTGCTCTTTGCCCTCCTCTTGTTTGGCAGAAAAGCTCTCGCCGGGGACACCCTGCAGCCTGTCTTCTCACATGCACACGCTATTTCCAAAGTATTTCTCAATCTGACTGAAAAAATTGCTAGCTAAAAATACGAGCACCACAAGGCTGGCTGCAGCTTCCTCTGGAGATTCCCGGGGCAAAATTTCACTGTGGGTGACTGGGAAAACGGGGTGTGCTTTGGGATTTCCTCAGGACACAGGTGACTTCATCTACCTGCTTTGACGCAAGGATATTCAGCAAGCGCTGGAGCACAGTGAGGGCTTCCCATATGCTGAAACTTTGGGAGATCTGGTGACCAAATAGAGATGGAACCAGAAATGAGAGCCCTTAGCGGGCTGTGAGCTTCTGCTCCGCGTGCGCTTTGGCAGCGCGGCTCTGCTCGAGGCAGTGGCTCGTTCGGTGACGCTGGGACAGACCCAGTAATGCCCCTGAGCAACCAAAATGCAGCAGAGAGGAAATGGGGACAACTGTGGCATGAGAGCGCGAAGCCACCCGTGGTACCCGAGCTCCTGCAGGATGAAGCTTTGTGTCCTGGCAGAGGGGGATATCAGGGCTGTTATCCCAGGGATGTCAGCGCTGTTATCCCAGGGATGTCATCGGCTGCAGCTGGTTCCCCCAGGAAGGGAAGTGCCAGCATCTGCAGGGGGTGGGTAAATACCCATCTCAGGGGGGTTGATCCAGCCTGGTTGCCCCATGGAGCTGCTCCTGCTGTTGGGATATGGTGCTCTGGTCTCCAGATCTTCTTTCCCTCCATCCTAGCTGCTTCCCGGTGTTGGCCAAGGCCTTGAGTGTACCGCGCCTCTCAGGTCTATGCCTCTATGTAATCTCTCCTGTTTTTGTCGTGTATGCTTTAATATTTAATATTTATGAGAGTATAGTGGGTTTTATTTTGTTGGTCTTGTGAAAGAAATAGGATCAGCCAGCAAGAAGTGTTTCAGGCTTTTATCACCACTGGAAATATCAGCTCCAAGTCTTGAGATAGCATTTTATCTTTGGATTTTTGGTCTCCTGTTGCTTATATCGGAGAGATTGAAATCCAAAGCCCACGTAGACAGGTCAGTTGGGGAGTGGGTGAGTTAATTAAGTAACTTGCAGGCCAATCACTTGGAAAGCAGCTTTAATACTTTAATAAAGCCAAGCCTTGTCCCAAGTGGCTTTTCATTAATATTTGTGTCTGTCCGACTAGTCCCCCTACTTGAAATAATTTCTTTTTCCATAGTGTAAGAAAAAAAAATACATATATATAGATATCATCAACTACAGATGAGCTGGATGTACTTTCCCTCTTGGTGGGTCGGATGGGTTAAAGCTTCCCACTTGTGTTTGGGAAATGGGATCCACCTTCCTGGGCAAACTCCCCAAATTCCCTTTGGTCTCTGTTTTTTTCTCTGTCTGGAGAGCTGAGTTTTAGGTTTTTTCTAAGAATATCTGGACAATATCTGTTTTTCTACAGCTGTTAGATTCATGTTCCTTAACTGCTACAGCTGTGCTGGGATCCTGAAGGAGAAGGATCACTGCCACAGAATAATTTTGGTTTTTTGAGCAAATTTAAAATGTTGGCAATGTTGCAAACCCCTTGCCCCGTTGTCTTTCATAGTTTCCTGGTGGGTGTTAAATGGACTAAAAATCCTAAGAAAAACATCTGAAGGAAGCCAGGGAAATCTGACTCCCAATTTGTCATTAGAAATTATGTCTAAAGCTTTTGACTTGGTGCATACCTGTATTTTCGGAAGTGCTCTTGTTGGAGCACCTAACCAAGGAGGTCATATTTGCATCTGGAATTACACTTCAGCTGGGCATTGAAGAGCAAACTTCAATTAAGGTGATTTTAAGGTAGAAGGAATGAGAAAAGTGGTGATAACTTACATGTCACTTTGTCCTGATTCAGGGAATTGGAATTCCCTCAGAAATTCCAAAAAGAAGAAACCAACTTTGGTTGCTGCAGCTCTTGAGAGCTTTTCCTGCTCATCTGTTGGGTGCTAAAAATAGAAATAGAACTAGATCTTGCTTTTATATAACTGTTTTCCTCTGTCTTGGTGGCTTCATTTTTCCTGGGTTGGTGTTAATTACCTCTTTTCTGTTGAAATACATTCTCAATTTCAATAATATTTGGTGAATCTGTATGGAAATGCATCCCTCCGTGGATGTGTTTTGCTCTGAAGATGCGGAGTTGAGGGCAGTTATAAAGAATTTATTGTTAATTCAAAGCCTGGTTTTGTCTGTTTGGTTGTTGGCTGCTTTTGAGGAGGAAATTAAGTCCACACATATCAAAAATATTCTGTAAAGAAGCTACTAGGGGGAAATTTTGTCTTATGAAGAGTTAAGTGCTTTAGCAAACATGTCCTCACAAACATTATCCTGCTTCGTGTTAATACTTAAGCTAAGAAAACACAAACGAGCCGTTCTAAAACAAGTCTCCCAAACTGAGCGATTCCATAGGCCGGGAATCGCCTCTGGCCGCCGTGCCGAGTTCCCGGTGTTTGTGCTGAGCTGCAGGAACTGTGCGAAATGCCACCAAGATAAGGCCGCGTGTTGCAGGAAAGCTGTGCACGGTCTGGGGACATCTCCGGGCTGCCCGTGCTGGTTGGGTTTGGTTATTTCTGGGGCGATCAGGTTCAGCTTTGAGTACCGAAAGCAATAAGTCAAGGTTGACAAGGGCACAAATATACTGGACTAAAACTGACGAGTAATTCTGCTAGCAAAAACAGTTCCAGTTTTAGAAAGTATTTTAGTTGAAATGTTTTTTCTACAAAAAGGTGTTTTTTGGTGAAAAAAATGTTGCACGTCCAAGTTGATTTTCCATTAAAATATTTTGTGTTACCTCTTGATACAGCTATGATTTTTATAGATGGGGTGTAAAAATCCATCCTTTAGCTGCAGCAGTGAGGAGGGCAATACAAAAGCACTGAAAGGAGGACAAGGAGGCGATGGACAAGCCCTTAAAAGCAGGGCTTGTCTTGTGCGTGGTCGTTGTAGCTATCCTAACGCAGAAAATACTTGTAAACTTATCAGGTTTATTCTCATTGACTATCTAATAAGGGAAAAAGGCGTTTCAAAGTAAAAATGACTGCTAATGAAAATGGTCAATGGGATTTTGACGACAAGAGCGTGTTAATGACAAGAGGCTGATAAGAGAGGGGCTATAAAGCGAGGTCCGAGTGGTAAGAGCAGCAGAAAGGGGAATGTAGAGCAGGAGACTTCGCTCAATACTCGGACGGCTCCGAACGGAGAGAACCAGAGTGCGCCCATCACGAGAGACCACAGCAGCGAGTGGAGCCTGATGGAGATGAAGTCGTACCCAGTCATTGGAGGCCACCTGAGGAGATTTGGTGAGGGGAAAATAGCTCTTGCTAAAGAAAAATATTGCTGTTAATCAAGGGGTTGCCTTGTGTAAGAAGGAAATGTGCAGTCCCTATGGTAATTGTGCTGGGGTGGGTGCTGCTGAGAAAACAGAATATACTGGATTGTGTGCCTAGCTGGAATGAGGGAGGCATGAAACCTGTGTGTACCCCTATGCCAATACACTCATTTGGTCAATTAGCACCAAATACAAATTAAAACTGTACAATTTAAGTTCCTTTTTTGAGAGGAATGCTGCTCTTCATTGAGAATGTTAAAATTTATGAGCACCTGTATTTGTAGCAAGGTGGGATGTGTGAGTGTGAATAAGACTGAAGTCTGAGAAATGCAGGTTGGGTGCTTTGTGGGTGGTCATTTAGGAACCTTCCACTAAGTCTGATACATCAGTCGCTGAGATGAGGGGTTAGGGCAAGACAGCAGTAGCAGATTCCCTCCCATTAGAGAACATTTTGTTTATTAAGGAGGAGAAAAGGCTCGAGAGTCCATAGTGGGGCAGACCTGCAAGAGCTGCTGATTAACCTGGGAAACTGGACATAGCTCCCTGACGAGGCGATTTGTAGCCTTGTGTCTGCGAGCGGAAAGCTGGGACTTGGGCTGTTTATTAGTGACCTGAGAGTAAGAAATGGTACGTGCTCATGAAATCTGTGGACAAAACGGGTATAAATATTTGCAGTGTTGGGGAGGAACAAAATTGCATTGTGTGACTTTGTCAACACGGTAACTGGGCTACAGGAGAGCTAATCAGGATGACTTCCAGCTGCTAATATGATGGAGCTGTGGAAAGCAGGTGGTTTTAGATGGCATCAGGCACTTCTGGAACAAGGGAAGTCAGAATTCGTCAAGACGATTCAACCTGGCACTACTGGTATAAGGCAACGGAGCAAATAAAATATCAACGCAGGGCTGAGTAGCTTGGGAAAGAAAGAAATGAACTGGGTTTCAGGTGACCCACTCATTTTTGAAACTAAAACTGAAGGTGCTTGGGCATCCAATGGGATTTTGGAGAGTGCTTTGGAAGCTGTCTATTAGAACCGCAGAGACTGTAAGGGCAGAATAAAAGCTATTTTGACTAGACTTTGGAAAAATCATTTTTTTTCCTCTAATTTTTTAGCTTAATTGCGATGGGTGACTACAGAACTGTAGCCAAAAGGTATGTATTAGATGCATTTGTGTTCCTTTAGCATGAAGACAAATGTGGCTGTTCGCCCTTGTCTTTAGACAAGGCAAGGAATGTTTTTCTGGGAAGCTGTTATCCCTGAAGAGCAGCAGCTGGTTCAGCCAAGCAGATACCCAAAGCCTGGGGCAGTTTGCAGGTGGTTCTCAGCACCTAGGTTTGTGTGTTCCTTTCTCTCCCAAACTACCCAGCTTTGTGTTCCTGGGAGCTTTCTTAAGTAAAGGACAACCTTACTTTTGGTACCTAGTGCCTTTTCATTGCTTTCCAAACTACCTTCCTCAAAAGCTCTTTCTCAGCCATTTGTTAATTTGCCAACTCTCACTAAAGCTCCTAATTAGGGTCTTGCTGTTTGTCCCTGTCTCTCCTTGAGACGTGTTTACCTTTTCCCTCTTGCTTTCTGAAGGCTCCCACATCTTCAGAATCTGTCTTGGATCTCCTTTATCAAGCAAAGATTGTGGTGTCAGGGATATTTTAGTTCTGTTTGTTTAATTTTGTGTCCTAGACTTCCCTTTTCTTAAGGTAGGACCATGTAACTCCATCATTAGAGCAAAGAACATTGTATGTATTAGATGCATTCGTGTTCTTCTGCTGTGAACACAAATGTGGCTGTTCGCCCTTGTCTCTAGACAAGGCAAGGAATGTTTTTCTGGAATTAGGAAATAGCTCCAGATCCAGTTAAATACCGAGTTATTTCAGCCCCTCTAAAGTAGGACCTGTTGATGGCAGAATTGCTCCATCATTTTCATGCCTATCCTCGTTATACAGAAGGCTCCCCAAAGCCTGTTTTTTTTAAGCCATTCACACAACTGGGAAGTGTAAGATGAAGTAGCCAGAGCTTCTTGGCCTGTGGTTCGTTAAGTCTGCCTATTATTAATGAAATTTTCCAGCTTATCTCTCTGATTCACGTGCTGAAGTTAGGTGGTGTTGGGGTGTGCTGTCTCCTTACCTAATCGCTCTCCTGAGAATGACTGTCACTAAATTACATTCTAGGGTAGCATTTTATTATATCCATCAGTAATTAAAAAAAAATCTGTAAATTCTTATGGGATAGCTAATTCAGATTTAAAAAATATTGCCTTTAAACATCACTAAATAAGAAAATGAAAGGTATAGAAATATGCTTTTAAGATGGATTATTCAATATTGCTGGGAAAGCTGTGCCTTCAAAATGCTTTCAGGTTTGCTAATTCATCAGCAGGATGTTGCCTCAGTTTTCTGCTAATGAGATTATGTAGTAAAATAACCCAGTTCCTGGAGTGTCCAGTGAGTAGCAGAGAGTCTGTGGTGTTAAGAGATCCCATAGAGAATATAAATCACACTTCTCACTCTACGTCTTAGTATACTAAAAAAGGCAATTTCTGCAGAAATCTTAAACGGATAACTTTGCAATTAAAATAAGACAGCATCAAAAAATGCTAAATAAGGATGAACATGTTTGTTACCTGAGGAAAAATTGTGCTTCCTTCCAGCACCCTGTGTTTATGGGCTCTCTTTCTATTGAGTGAAATTGAATTGTGTTTCTTGTTTTAAATGGATTCCTACTGCCTATTCGAGGGCTGGCTGCGTTGGGCAAAGATGGAGATGGAGCTTTCTATTCTATTTCTATTTCTATTTCTCTTCTATTCTGTTTCTGTGCACGTGCCTCACCACCGAGGCTGTTTCTCATACTGACCTGGTGGAGCATCCCATCCCATAGGGCCTGCAGATGTCAACTGAGTTTAAGAGGAGGAGATTAAGTTTAGCTGTGAGTTTGGGGCTCTTTGAGGAAAGTGCTGCCTCTTCTTGCTCTCTGGTTTCGACCTCTTGTTTTTCCGTGGTTCAGATTGATGTGATGGGAGGTTCAGATGACAAAATCCTTTCCCCAGATGCATGGCCAAGTCTTAGGACCGTCTTTTTGCTACGGACTCAGGTGGTCAGAACAGTCACAGTGGTTAATGCAGGTCTTCCCTTAGAGGAGTGTCTAAGTGCTGAGCTGCTAGGTGAGGGGAAAGCAGCATCACAGCTTGTCAATATGGAATATTGGGATATTGTTACTCAATATGAAATACTGGGATATGAGGGATTCTGCCTTCGTATCAAGCAGAAAACTGTTTGACATGAAACTATCTTGTTGTTGGTCTTGTTGTATGTGGAGAAGTATTTATAATATAGCTTTGCATAACGTTTACTTTAATTTGGCATCCAACATCTGAGCAGTTGGTGTGAAATTTATAATACACCTGAAATATTACAGTGGGGTCTCAACTGCTCACAAGTTCATAACTTGTGAAGTCTGACAGTTTGGGGGCACACACTGGCTTAATTTTGAACATGGTAGATATTTAGAAGCCCTGGAAGATATAAAATAATTTTAAAACTATATCCTTAAATGTGGAATGACTAGATTTATATATTAAAAAAAAATTAATAGTTTTTCACAATAGGTTGTTCTCTTTTCCACTGTATTTTCAACAGAGTTGGATGGAGTTTGGACGTTTTAATGGACACTATCTAATGTACAGAGACTAGAGCAGTTTGGGGAATTCTCTGCATTCAATGCAGGGAAGATATTCATCTTGTACATCTGCAAGGCATTATCCTTATGAGATTAAACTTTAGCTTTTTCTAGTAGTATTGATATATTGGACCTAAAAACAACTCCATATAAAATATATTTTGCTTGCTTATAAATGGAAAAGGGATAATTCCAGCTGCTGATTCTGTATGGTATATGTTAATAGGACTGTTAGCTCCTGTAAGTTTTGGACTAACTTAGCAAGTTAGTGTCATTTGGGAGCAGCTTCTTTTCTAGACAAAACTGCAAATTACTTGGCCAATAGTTGTGGCACAACGAGACTTTAGCCACTAAAAGCAGGAGATAAAACAGGGTTTCATTAGGAGGGTGTAGTGCGAGGGTAGATTTTAGCAACCCTTTTGCTCTGTCCGTTTTGGCTTGCCTTGCTTGATTTGCCTTGCAAACCGTGCAGCATTTGCCTGTTTGCTTCCCCGGTTACATAACCGTTTCTAAAGCTGCGCTCTGGGGCTCCTTGGCCTCCTCTTGCTCCCCCCGCAGTGCATTAATCTCAGTGAAACACAGCGGGGACAACGGGTCTCTGCTGATTTCTGCCTTCCTCGGGGGCTCCCTTTGCCTTTCTGCAGCTCCAGGAGGGTTATTTCAGCATTAATCCTGCTCTTGAGCTCGAAAACTCCCTGAAATACATTTTCCTAGATGGCAATTCCTGCTTTATTGGTCCTGCTGTTGTACAGGGGGATTTACTATTAGGGAATACAGGGAAATTTGATATTATTAGTATTAATATTTAGTATTATCATACCGACAAGCAGCGGCTGCTGCTGGGTGCAGTTTGCCGCTGCTGCCAGCGGGTGCCTTCCGGCACCGTGCAAAGAGGGTGCCCGTGGTGGGACCGGGCATGGAGAGGAGCGAAAGGGAGCGCTGGAGCATCCCGAGCTCTGGAGAGACTTAGTAGGATGTGGGGAAAAAAAAGAAAGGGATGGGGTGGGACACAAACTGTTCACCCCAAGGGGTGAGCACAGTTTCAGCTGTGTTGGTTGGTTTCCTTGGGGGAGAAGCTGCTCGGAGCGGCGCGGGACGCGCTCGTGTCCGTGGGCATCGCTGGCCCCTCCCCGCCGCACCGGGACGGCCAAGCGGGAATTGGGCTCGGAAACCGAGTATCCGAGCCCAGAGCGGAGCAGAGCNGACCGGGCAAGGAGAGGAGCAAAAGGGACCACTGGAGCATCCCGAGCTCTGTAGAGACTTAGTAGGATGTGGAGGGAAAAGAAAGGGATGGGGGGGATGCAAACCGTTCACCTCAAGGGGTGAGAACAGTTTCAGCTGTGTTGGTTGGTTTCCTTGGGGGAGAAGCTGCTCGGAGCGGCGCAGGACGCGCTCGTGTCCGTGGGCATCGCTGGCCCCTCCCCGCCGCACCGGGACAGCCAAGTGGGAATTGGGCTCGGAAACCGAGTATCCGAGCCCAGAGCGGAGCAGAGCGACGGGCGTCTCCACGTCTCCTTTCCCAGCCACTCAAGTTGATAACTTTTTGCGCTGGGAGAGCTCAGGAAAGGACTTTTTATCAGAGGAAGTTTTTCTCCCCCCGACAGCACAGCGAGTTGGGACAGCAGAGCGGAGGGCGGCCTCTCCTCGGCTCTCTCGCAGCCCCGGGGAGCGTCGATGAGAGTGCCGTGCTCGTGCCATGTCCGCCGCGCTCATCGAGCTGGATCTGCTGCCCTCGGGCCGGAGCAAGGAGGGCGCCCGGCCGGGATGGAAGGAAGGGGGACCCGGGGAAGCCCGTCACGAGTCTGTCGGTGCTCAGCTGCGCTGCTCGCGCTCTGCTCCCGCTGGTAAGCTGCGCTCGCGGGCACCGTCCCCTCACGTCTAGGGCCAGTCCCTGCTGTGAGCTGGGCTGGGGGCACTGCAGGAACCTGCAAGGAGGAACACAGGAGGCTTCGTTGGCACGTGGATATAGGGGTATATGGTCATATATTCACTTACAAGCCTTAAGTTGGCCTTTTCCAGAGGCAGGGATCTGCCTGTTTCCCTGCGGTCCTGCAATATAACCTGAAAGTTGCCTCTCGGCCCCTGAAGAAGTGCTGATAAAGAACTGGGCAAAAATCTTCTTTCAAACTCCGTTCTTCCATTCCCTAGTGAAATCTCCTCTCTTGCCTTCTCAAAGCGCCTTTGGGGTATTTATTTTATCCATGTTGCGGTGAGCAAGGCTTTGCAGCGTTGCTTTGGTCCGAATGGGATGCTGTGTAACCAAGTCGTGTCTGGCTTCCACATCCTAAAGTCCTAACAGGAGCTTCCAGGCGCTCCTCCTTGGCTGTTGATGCAAATAAATAGCAGTGGGAGATGAACATTTAATCACTTTTCTAATCACTTTGCACTCTAAGTGGGAAATAATAATATTTTTCCAAGTTTAACTTACCGTATTTCGCTTTGGTATGGATGTGAGTACCAATCCTGAAATGTACTTAGTTAGGGTGTGCGTACACACCACTGCATATACTGCAGAAAGGAATACGCTAGAATAACAACTAGAGTATTGTTTAATTAACATTTTATGCATAGTTGCTCTGCCAGGCCGCGTCCCAAGCAGAAACTGTGGTTAGCTCTCTGAATAATCTCTTTTTTTGCAAGTTAAACTTTAATAAAAGGTTACCTAAGATGGATAAAACATGCAAGCGGGGCTTGTTGCGTTCTCTTGGAGTTTGCACAGCAGGAAGCGGCTCCTTCCAAGTGTATAGGAAGGAAAGGAATATTACCAATAGATAATGCTGCTTGGTGGCCCTCTCATTCCTTGTGATGTGATGGATATTAATTCTAGCCTAAAAGCGGCCCACAGAGCCGAACTGAAACTTTTGGGATCGTCACTGTAATATGAGGTGGCCTTTCCAAGACAAAAGCCTTAAATGTGACCCAGCTTGGCTTAGAAAATGCTGAATGAAGAGAGTGATGACACGAATGTCACAGATGCATGATGTCTGATGACACAGATGCAACTGTGTGGCTTGGTCATTGAGTGCCCAGGCTGGACAGACACCATTTTCCGACTCTTGTGAGCCCTGCGTAGATGAATGATTTGGGAAAACATCCGAAAGTTATTTTCCATGCATAAAAGTTCCATACATCCAAGTTTCTCTCTGAGAAGACCATTTTTCTGCCCATGTGCAGGAGAATCTTCTGATGCTGTGTGCATGCACATATAAAAAGGTCAAAACGAAGTGCCAAATGAAGTGGTAGTGACTGACAAGGATTATTTTTGTCTTAAAGACACATTCCTAAGGAATTAGTTGATTCACGTGGCACAACAGCACAGCTGGACTAATAGGACACTCGGGGAAGAGGAAGTGATGATAGCTGGATAAAGGTGAGAGCTGAGGAAATGCTTCCAGGTGTTTAGCTCATACTTTGCATCCAAGACCATTTACAAAGTAGGTGCATAGAGGTTTTTTTTTTTTCCATTTTAGGAAATCCAGAGCCCTTATGCTTATTCGAATAACCACCAAGAAAATAATTTCTTCCACAGAAGCGCTGAGAGAGGATGTTATTAGCAGTCTCCGAACCTTCACGCCAGAGAAAATATTTCATTAGTCCTGATGAGTAACAGTAATTATGCATCTTTCTGAGCTGTTATGTTTAATTTTGGCTTTACCTTGGGGGCTAAGCAGAACGGTTCTGTACAATTTGTCTCAAACCCTGGTAAATAAGGCCTTGAAGTGGAACTGAAGTAGACTTCATTAGGACCCAATCACCCTAATTAACGTGCTGCTCCTTTTCAAAGTGGGATGGACAACGGGGGTAGTGACTGGAAGGAAAAGAAATAAGTGTGGTTGTTCGGAGATACGTGGAGATTGGGATTTGTGTTTTGTTGCATGTCCTCAGTAGAGCTTAGACTTCAACACTGACATGAGTCTCTATATTTTGCTTTTCAACCTAAAGATATGCTGTTGTGGGGAGAGCTTTGTAGCTTCTTCATGTTTCCCTCTGACAAAAATGCATTAATAACATACAAAATAAGCCCACAGCTAGCAAGTAATTCCGAGATCCCATAGAGGCCAAGTGCACTAAGGCACTCACCTCTGCCCCAGGGCTCGTGATTCCCGTCCTCACGTGGCCATGATGAATGGCAGCAGAGCTGGATATAGAAGAAATCTAACTTTTCCCACGGGCATCATTACTCTTCCGTGCCCTTCCTCCCGCTAACGAGCTCTTTGCTTTCAATTCGCGGGTGGCGTACGTCAACTCGTTCTGAGCAGAGACACTATAATTCATAATTGGGCCGTAGATACGTGTTTTATTTCCCCAGATTCCTTCGGCAGTAATCAATGGAGCACGTCTACGTGAAGAATGCGCCAGCCTCACCTGCTATCAACCTTTTGCCTGTTTGGACAGATGAATTCTGCACCGAATTGTGCCTTGCTGCTGGGTTCCAGCTGCGTAGGTGTGAGATGGAGTACGTTATAGGTTGTTCAGGCTTGACTCCTGCTCTCATTTTTGACTTTTTGCGCTGTGTCTAGACTGTGCTTTGTGTCTGAGTTAGCAGAAGCAAATCTGGGTGCTTATGTCTTTCCTCCCTTAATGAGCATAAATGGGCAAGCGGGTCTCCAGGCTGCCCTAGGATGCAGGATGCTTCGGTGCAGAGCGGGAGGCTGCCGAGGCATTTTAAGGTTTCTGGACCATTTTAATTGTAAGAATGTGTCTTTTTATGTCATAATGGCAAAATAGCCTGCTGAGGCGCCCGCTTGCACAAGAACAATTTTGAAGGTCCTTAGTGGTGCATGTTGAGTGGGCTGATGTTTGTGCATAGGTAACTGCTGGGATGGGTACTTTGGGGCGCTCCTTTAGCAGTGGGGAAACACTTAAATTCTTCATTTGGACACGGTGTTCGTGGCAAGAGCTGACAGTGGTGGCTACGCAGCGCGCGATGAGGAAGCAAGGGGTATCATTCAGCAGCTGGGCTATAAGGGGTTGCTAAAATCTGACTCTGATGTTGATGCAAACGCTGTTTAGGCTTCCTTACGCCATCAAACATTCCTAGCCCTTCAAAGGAGTTCCATCGATATTAGAGTCTGGCCTAAGTTAGACCGATTCAAGGAGAAAACATGTTTTGTAATATTTTTAAAAGGATTTCATGGGAGAGAGGGAATTATACCCGGAGTTATCTATGAGGGCAAGGAATGTTATAAATAGAAAGGGTTTTGAGTGGTGCTGGAAGAGGAAAGTGTGTTTTTTCCAAGACTCCGTGGTAAGAAAGAATCTGACTGCCTGTCACTCTGTATCTGGGTGCACAAATTTCTTGAACCTTGCGTTGGTGCTAAAATTCTCAAGGTGTGCAAGTTCTGAGAAGAGAACTGGCCTCAGGTTTAATATTGCATTTTTTTTTTTTTTGTCCTAAGCATCTTGATTCTGATATTTGAAAGCTGATAAGTTTGATCAGTACCTGTTGCCCCTTCTCCTTCTGCTTAAGTTTTCAAATCTGCAAGAAAATATTATAAAATATTCAAGGAAAACCCCCTTGTAGGCATTACTCATTTTAATCACCCTCACCTGCCCAGATATATTATTCTGAACCTGAAAAGGGGCTCAATAATTTAAATGATTTCCCGTCAGAATTGTGTGTTGCCATGGCACAGCCTGGGTTGTGCTCATCTCTTTGAAGAGGCAACTTCTGATTGCATCTCTCGAGTGCAATTATATTCATCTGGTTTGCTTTTTTAAACAACCGTCTTGAAAAATGCATGGATTCTGGAAGGCATCTCGGAAAACAAAGACCCATTGAAAGAGAGGCCTAGTTTTGCTGTAATCTTTTTCAGCCATTTAAGTGTGGCTCTGTGGAACGCTTGGCATGAGGTGCTGGTCATCTCTGCTTGTATTGACTAAACTTAATGTTATTTTAGAAATAACATAGCAGTAAAAATAGCAAGGGTATTTTGGGCAGTGCTGCTATATTATTTCTGTCTCAAAAACACAAAAGGTTGACTCATTGAGGAGTTAAGAACTCTGTGCGTGCACACATATCTTCATGCGCCCTTTTGGTTTTGTATACAAAAACGCAAGGAAAACATAAATCTGATCCTCAGGATTCAAGGATCATTAAAAAGGACTCGAGTATTTATTCAAGAAGTTGGCATGTCTTACTGCTTGGGAATGACTTGTCCTTGTTCTCTGACTAATATAACTGTATGATGTAACAAATGTTTTTTTTGATGGCCTTCCCCTTCATTTCCAGAAGAACGTGGTTTCTTTTTCACAGGTTTTTCGCACAGGATGGATCCCTGGCTGCTTCCTTCACCTTAGGAAGGAAACAGTGAGGGGCATTCCCAAGATGATCCCTTTGTAGACGTACTGTAAGCTCAAATTCAGGTCTTTTTTTATTATGCAGGTATTATCTCCATGTTTCTCTACTGCTTTGTAGCCTTAGGTTAGCAGAGCTCGATGTGAGAACTGTCCTATTTTGGCACACCTTGTTTCCTAATGATTAAACCGTAACCTCTCCCAGCCTGCTTACACTTTCTCTACTGTTTCCATCACATCTTTTGGGGAATGGTTGTGCTTTTTTTGTGGCTGTGATACTTTGTCCTTGAGGACTTATTGGAATTCTTCTCCTGAGTCAGGTCAAAAGTCCCCCTGGCTGGGTAGGGATTAGTGTTGGAGAGAGGGAAAGCGGGAAAGCCTCGCATTGGCTCTGCTTTCAGGACCTTCTCAAGGATATTCTGCTGCTTTCTCAGGGTCATCATGTCCTACAGGAGGTTGGAACAAACTGCCCCTCTGCTCAAACAAACCCCCCTTCGGCTTCACAAATGCAGAGCTTGCTCGCTTGAGACAGAAGTTCCCAAGCCACCACCTGCAACTACTTCAAAAGCAGGATAGCATCTCCAAAAAATGGACACCTTCAAGCTGGCCATCTGATTTCTCTTGAAAACCCTCATAACCAACAGGAATTCTGCTGTTTGCACCTCATTCACTTCTTGGCAACACCTTTAACTGCCTTTTGCTGGAGCTCATGCTATTGAGCTTCACCCAGTTCTGTTAATTCTTTCTCCCTTATGGTCATAACATCTCCTCTCTTCTTTAATCTACTTGATATACAGCACTTGCAGCAATCTCCTTCTCTGTTTTAATTCCTAACTCTCTCCCTTTGTTTATAGAGGTAATTCTCATCCTTCCACCATTGTTTTATTTGGCTCCATTCCACTTGAGGCTTCTCCCTTTGTAGTGTCTGTCTCCTTCATTTTTACCATTTGTTTTTCCACTCATTTCTTTATATCCGAGTGACAACTTTTTCAAAGTATCGTATCCGTGTTCAGTTTCTTTATCAAAACCAGATCTTTAACTGTCCTTTTCCTGCCTTAACTTCTCGTACTTGGTCCTTCAGTGCTCCAGCCTTTCTCACTAATGTTGCTTTGACTTTCTCTTGCCAATGGCACGATCCTCTTGAGTCTTTGTACTTATGGGTTTTCCTTTTGTTTCTTAATATTCTTTCAAAAGCATTAAAGGAAGAAACTGTTAGTTCCATCTTTTAAAAAGGAAAATGCTTGTGAGGTGGGTTTTTTCATACGTGTTTCTTGCAATAAGGAGTTCAAAGATGATTTTTCTAGGCTTTATTTTGGGGAATGCAGTTGACAAAGCTACGCAACGCCTGATGTGATGCATGCACCTACCCAGCTCTCCATGCCTTCACTAATAATGGCTTTTGTTATTTATGCTCTTTCTCCTCTTATGGAAAATTGAAATATGAAGAGATTAAGGAGGATTAGAGAGAAAAATAAGCATCTGGGTTCATTTGACTGCATAGAAATGCCATCACTCAGCGTTTGTGAAAAATGGGTCCTGACCAATTTGCTCAAGATCATTGACTGGGGAACCATAAAGCCCTGACAGCTGTTTGTGATTCTTAATAATAAACTGTGAATCTGCTCATCAACTTGTCCCCAGTTGTACTATTGAACTGGTATATTATAAAGCTCACTGGAGGTACTTCAGTAAGAATAAAATGCCTCAGATAAAACTTTCTATTTCTAGATGGCACTTTTCTTAAAGGACAAAAGTATCCATGAAATGAGGTTATGTTCTAACGTGCCCAAAGGAGAGGCTGGTATTTTATTAGTTTAAATTTAAAGTGAGTTTATAGCTCTCTGTGGCTGCATAAGTCAACTGGGCCAAAGTTTGTTTAATTTTTTTCTCTCTCAAAAAGTGCTGTTTTCTAAGGTAAGAGGAGAGAACCCCCTAAATGTGTTGTTTCAACATATGAAAGGGTGCTCTGTCTTGCTGGAGTCGCTGCAAGGCTCCCCAGGCTTGGTTTGCAATGCAAACTTTCATTGCTAAATCATTAAGACTTGAAACAACTTTGAGTATCTGCTGTGGTCAGGTTGCCTGGCCAGGACCCTGAATGCAAAAAGCTTCTTTTCATTACAGGTACAGTTAATATAAAGAAAATAGATGAGCGAGGGGAAAAAAAATCTAACTAAAGCCCTGGTGCTGAGGTCGCTTGCTTTAGAAATCCAGAATTGCATTGCCAATCCTGGGCAGGATGGCAGCAAAATTTCAGCATAGGATTGCAGTTGAAATTGCAGTCGTATTAACTTGCCTGTTAGTTGCTGCTTAGAGCAGTTTTCAGGAGACGTGCATCAAAACAAACGATTTTTCCAGAAACTGGGCGGCGTTATCCCACTTACAGGAGGAAACAACTGGATCCGAAGTGACTTCCGTGTGTTTTCTCTAGGCTGTTCCACTTGGTGTTCCTGCTTTTTCTGGGCTACTAATGATCTCCCTGGGTCTACTACTGTGTGCACGGAACAGTGGGACTGTGAGGCATTGCATTTATTGAGCAGTCGTGAGTTGCCGGACCAATATCCAAGATGCTGGAATTGCTTTTAATTTAAGTATTTCCTTAACTTGCAAACACTGTTCTTAATGTTGCAGTAGGGGTGGAAAATACAGAGGTCGTTTCTGTCTTTAAGAAAAAGATGTGGGCCCAAAGCTGGCTGGCTTTTCCAATCAAATTCAAAAAGAATTCAGATTTTTTTTTCTGACTGTGCTTGGTAGCTCACTTTGAACCATTGAGATTGGAGAGTAGCAATAAACTTAGTGTACATTGGTAAGGAAGCACCTTTTCGACGTGTAAAACATGGTATTTTCAACATTGAAAACGCTGCTTGGGGAAAGAAATGAACCTGCAATCCATGTTCTGCTTATGGACTCTGGAATGGTCATTAAAATAACACAGCATTGTGTGAATGATGTTTTTTCCGCAAACTTCCTGTTTTGCTGGTGTTAGCTTGTTCTCCTCAGGCAGTTCTTGTGCAGGTCATGGCTCCACGGTGCATTTCTTATCTTGTGTATTCCTAAATCCATTACCTTTTGGCCTCCCTTTATATTTAATCAATGTGATGGAAGATTTGTACCTTGCAATATGACGATGCAGATCAATAAGTCTTGTGTAAAAGATGTGTTTCAGGATAAAATATGTGATAATTGTTTTTCTTCAAAAACAAGCAAACAAAACCCCCTAAACTGGTTTTAATTCACTTTGACTTCAGCTCTGCTGGAAGAACTGCAGGATTCTACCTCACCTGGGCAGAGGCAGAAACTTAAAGCCTTATCTCTTGTTTTCTTCTAACATTCTTGCTCCTTGCAATTTATATTTTTTTTATTGTGCTGCAATTCCTGTTTTTCCTATGAAGCGGTTGAGGCAGAGCACGGATGGGATTGTTGGGTGGTTCAGTTCACCCTCTAAGCCATGAAAATGAAAAGAACTGCTCATCCTTTCAAGGACACCTGTGGTTTCTAATGGATCTAAATTTCAGAAGTTGCATATAATCATTATGTCACCTTGGCAATAAGGCAGGCAAGCTCTCTAAATTTAAGCAAATTGAGTTTACTACTCTGTTTTGTGGCATCATCGTCTTGAAAGCCAAGAACTACTTAAACAATTTGGCTGTTGAGCCTTATTCAGTCATATTCTTTGTCTTATATTGAAATTGTGCTTATTGATGGCTCAGTAGCAGTGTTGTCCTTTCCATTTCTAGGATTTTAAACCTAAGGCTTGTTGTTATGTCCCTGCTTAACAAGGGGTTGGGGTCCAGAGGGCTTTAATTAAAATTTTTCTTTGGATCATCTTGTTCAGATGAAGTGGTTTTGCTCATCTTTTTATTGTTATTCTAATTTTTGTTTAAAATGACTTCCTAATACTTCACTCTAGGAGTTGAAAGGCTTTCTTAGGTAGCCTGCAAGTAGAATCTACCAAAGGATAAAAATTTAAGTGTACAATTTTAATGTGAGCTAAATACTGAGTATTTCACTTGTGTTCATTTTTAGTTACCTAAATGCGGGATATTCCTGCTTTGGGGTAATAAATATGGTTGCACATTTAAAGTGTTTCAGGCAAAAATATAGGGTAGATTTAGACTGCTTTAGTTTTGGTGGTACCTGCCTGTCTGCCTAATCCAGAGCTGAAAATTAATCATCTTGCAGGGAACTGGAATGGGTATATGAGCAGTAATTCTGCATTGTACCCTTTGCATGACATTTCTCATGCTTTTTTCCTAAATGTTAAAAAGTTTTAAAAAGCTCCTCCCCTGGCTTTGTTTTTAGTTTTTGATTTTTGGTAATTTGAATAACTTTGCTTTAGCCTAAAGTTTCAGTTATCTGCTGGATAGAAATAATCTGCCTACAGTTCTATAGATGCCTTAAACTTGGCTCATTCCCTTCTGAGCCTCATATGAACGATGCAGCCTTTAGGCTTAATTTGCAGTGATTAGGCACTGCTTTCCTGCAATTTTGAGGTTTTTGGTAAAATTATTTAGTCGAGATGAAATTGGAGAACTTGCATATATCTACTTGACGCAGCCTCACAGTTGGGAACTCTCCTCCCCCTGAGAAATCATCTGAATGATTTCAAACACTCCTTGCTGAAGTTATTTATACATTTCAGTGTCCATAATTTATATGCAATGGATGTGGCTCAATGTTATAAGGTGATGTTCATTATACTGGGGGCATATTTTTCATTTTTATGTTAATGTGCCCATCTTCAGGCATCTTTTTTCCCTGTCTGCTTCGGTATATTTTAATCACATAAGTATTTTAGATAGTTTAACTTCAACTTTTTCAGTACTTCGAAAGTATTAAATTTTTGTTGAAATAAGGTGATATAAAAATTCCTTGTGACAGGACGATAAGTTGTAGTATATTATGGTATTACGAAAAAAATCAGATAATGCAAATGTTAAAGTTTTCTTCAAAGATTCTTCCTTAAGTAAATACTATTGAGCTCTCTGAAAACTGGGAGGTTTAACTGCGTGGATGTAGAATAGGAGGTGAATACTCCTAGGTATCTGAGGACTGTTTCCTGAGTACCTTGAAGCTACTCGGGAAAATTTTCTCTTCTATTGGTTTAGAAACAGCCTTTCTTGCTGGGGTGCAGTGAAGTTGCCTCGAGAGAGGTTGTGTTTCCAAAGCCAGGCTCGTCGGCTCTTGATGAAAGGCTGTCTCTGCCTTTAGAATAAACAGAAACTCATCTGTGTTGGGTTCCTGTAGGGAAGAGTCGGACGCGATTAGCAGTTTGTGCGTTATATAAACTGCACGTTAACCTTTTAAACTTGAGGTTTGCAAGTTTTAAACAAGTTTAGTGCAGTTCTCCATAAAATTATCTGTTGGCTTTCCTGGTACATGGAAAGTTGAGATGGGGTTTTCTGCAGTCTTCAGACCTGGTCACGATCACTTTAGTTCTATTTCTTGTGTAATTTCTGTAACATCTGTCTTCATACTCCACTGGGAGGAAATACTTATTTGAATTGANAATCACTTTAGTTCTATTTCTTGTATTTCCTGTGTAATTTCTGTAACATCTGTCTTGATACTCTACTGGGAGGAAATACTTATTTGAATTGAAATACTAGTGGTTAGGGGGTGACCAAGTTTTCCCAAGTTCTACGTCACGTACAGTAAGTTCATCTGGGATGAAAATGTTTTCTTTAACGAAGCTCTTGGTATCATTTGGATTTCTGCCCTCCACCTTCAAAAATTTTCTCGGTGAAATATGTCGTATACAATGAAACAGTTACAGCAGAATTGAATTACAGCAGGCAAGAAGGACACGTTTGATATGTTTATTTTGTCTTCGGTTTGGGTTTGTCAGACTTTGGGTTTTTTATTGTTCCATTGCTATGGAACAATCCTGACCATCCTGAATGGGGAGCCGGCTTGGTCCCTGTGCGCTTGAACTGTGTGCTGGAGCACTACTGCTGGTGACTGTGCAAAGGCCTGAAGCTTTTGGGTTAATCCGTGCTGAATTATGTCTGTCACCAACCATTTTGGGCAAGGTGACAGCCCTGTAAGTATCTGCTTTGATTTTTTAGAGGTTGTAGGGTTAAACCTCTGTTCACTTTCTCTAAATAGACTTTATGGAGCAGAGATAAGGATCCATTTAAAAAAAGAAGGTTCCTGCAGGCCAAACTGCCGCTGCAGTCAACTTTTATGACCCCTGTGTTCACGCAGCTGTGTTATCTCCTTATTAGTATTTTTGGGCAAATTCTTATAGTCCTGGATAGAATATCAAGTGCCTGGAAACATCGGCTTGGATTATTCAGAGCTATGCAGAGGAAACGGCACAGTATGTCCTCCCATCGCTGGGACTTGCGATTGAACGGATTTACTGAAATTTAAATAAACTTTATGTCATTCTCAGGCTGCTGTTGTGAAGAGTAGCGTAGAAAATCTGCGGTCGTGTTCACTGTTCTTGGAAGCAATCGTGCCAGAGTCTTGTTCTTGGAAGCCAGAAGCCTCTAAACTTGGAATTTCCTTCAAGAATACTATGAGCTCAGGATGCTGCCGCTCTTCACGTTTCTCTTCAATCCCGTATAAGGGAAACAAAAGGAAACCAAGACGGGCAGCATGATGCGAGATATGCAGCCTAAACCCCACTCCAAATGTGTCTCCATACAGCAAAGCATTCCTCGCATCTACTCGGTGACAACTGGGAGGGAAAGCGGCATAGCTTATTGCAGAACCATCTCAGCAATGTCTAGAGATTTTATACGCTGCGATAGCATTGAGCTGTTTTCTGTTCGCAACCTTCCTGAGTGCTCTGTCTATTTTATGGTACTGCATAGTTTAGCAACTGGGATGTTTCGGATCCATTTGCAATGAATAGGAGTAATATAGCAAAAAGCAAAAACCTCCTTGGTAGAATTCACTTGATTTTATTATGACACTTTTCAGTGAATGCTTCAGTGTGTGAAAGAAATGCCTTGGAAAGGAAGGCACTGTTACAACGGCAAAAAGATTTCCCTGAGAGATAAATAATGAGTCTGCAGCCTTCATTCCACATAAAGTGCTTGAAGCCTCCCGAAGAAATGAGAGATATTGGTCGAATTGAGCTGTAGAGTGTGCCTGGCAAATACTCGTTAACTGCTCTCCACTGAGCCTCAGGTTTTGCATAAAATCACAGGGTGAGATAAGGAGAGCTCTGTTCTCTTGGCTGTTTAATTCATTCAAGGTCAATAGCAGCAATATTGACTCAAATAGAGAGTTAATGGAAGCTTGTTGCTCTCTCACCTGGCAAGTCACCAACGCTTCTCTATAACAGGACAGTTGTGCCCTCTTAACCATTCTGGGCCTGGCTTTCTAGTGTGAAGGATTTTTGTTTTTTATCACTTGAAAATGGCATCGCTAGACTAACCCGTGTAGGTCACCTCAGTTTTCCTCTCTCATTTAATACTTTGTAGTGTCCTGTTCCCTCAGGACTGGTTAGGTTGCTGAGCCTGCACTGGTGCTCTATTCCAGGTGCCTGCATGAAGACACTGGTAAGGACATGTAGCTTGAATTAAATATCATCCAATGCATAGGAAACATGTAATGCACATAGAAACAGTGAAGAAAGACTGCAGAGTTTTGAATTCCTTGCCTTTTTGTCAAGAAACTGAAGCTCAGTATAAATACACTATCCATCGTGCGTCTGTAATAGAAAACAATTTTGTCCCTACCTTGAAAAAGCAAATAGAAGTTTGGAATGACTTGAGGCTTTATTGCAAATGGCTAAATCTTTTTAAAGAGTGAGATTGCCTTAGATGTTGAGGTCTAAAAGGGTTTATTTCACATCTAGAATATACTCCTGTTGGAAGAAAAAGGCGTAAGAATTTAGGGGCCAAGATACCCTTTTCTTTAAATTACAACTTACTAGAACTTATCATGTCCTTTTACAGCCAATGAATTTTCTGTGGAGTAATACCTCTTTCTTTGAACTGTCCCAATGAAATATAGGACTTAAGAGAAAATAATAAAGTCTGCCAGAAAAGAAATCACTAGAATAGTGCAGTTTATAGTGCAAGGTATATGTGGGTGAAGGTGGGCTGGGAAAAAAGGGGATATGAGGTGGTCTTAAATATTTCCAGAAATATCACCTCTTTGGCATCAGGCAGCAGCTAATGGCTTTACTGGTTTGAAATCGCATGGGTCGATGTACTCATGTCTTTAGCAAACCCTATTTCCTTTCCTCGCGGTGTTTGGTGTGACATTTTGGTTGTGCTTTCTGAAATGATCAGCTCACTGGGTGACCTAAGTGTCCTGTCGAACAGTGCTGAATGTTTCCTTGTAGGAATCCTTTGGTTGATGAGAACAGTTTAGTAGCCCGTGGGCCTGCAATATTGTGTACTAAAACATACGGTGCCTACCTCGTTGTAGCTGCCTTCTAGGTGCTGTTGCTTTGCATGCTGAGACCCTAGTTGACTAACTAGCAATTTTCTGCTCTATTAATTTTATCCCCAGCACCTTCCTAAACACTTCACATCAGCAAAACGTGGGAGAAGGTTTTTGTATAATGATAGCAAAGCTGTGGCAATCAGTTTCACATTTTAATTTGACTTTGCGTGAGAAAAGGGTTTGTGTTTTATGGCTGTTTTTGCGGTCTGATGCTCCCTATCTCTTTTTACCATGTGAAATGGTATTATATTAAATATATTGCATTCATATAATATTATATATACATGCAGTGTATAATTATATACTATAATAGTTTTGTTTTCCATGCCATTGATGAGTTATGACACATCCATAGCTAGTTTTTTCTCCTCTCTTGCATGCTAAAAAGTCTTTGGTCCTTCAGCCTGTTTGCCTGAAATCTGCTCCCTGGTTGTGGGGGTCCCTGTTGTCCTGTTTCGGTCACATTTTCTCTGCTGCTTAATTCTTTTTGAGATGAGAGTAAGAGCACATATCACATGACTATTCATAAATTTAGCTAACCAAAACCTGGAAATTGTATGGAATTATCAAATCATGATAATCGTGACTATCACCAGGACTTGAGGGGCAATATTATGCTCTGTTTGCTCTATTCCTTTTCAGATTTTTCTTTTATTTCCTGAAGTGGGTGCAGAACTATGCACAGTACTATGAAATGGTATATTGTAATTTGGAGGTGAGGGGAAAACTTAGGTCCCAGGACAATAGCCACAAGTAATTTCCTCCCTTTATGGAAACTTTTTGTTCTTTTATTCTCCCATCACACTTAAAAATGGGCATGAGCTTATCTCAAAGCCTACCATTGCTGGATCTTTGGAAATCTTACCTGTAATGGAAATGTAGCGGAGCTGAAGAGCTCTTTGAAACTACAGAGCTCGCTGTGTCAAAAATCTGCTTAGCATTCTAGCATTGATAGGGACTGCTCAAGCCTTGGAAACACACCAGCTGCTCAGCATGAACCTGCATTCAGCCATCTCATACCGAGACTAGAAAAAATGCTCAGTAACTTTATAAAGACTTTTCTGTATGGGCGACTCAAAATCTTATTACAAGGCTTCAAGGATGAGGATGATCCTGGTGGTTTTTGTTGGACGGTTGTGACATAGTTTAGCCTTCGTGGGTTTTGAGGAACAGGAAAAATAAATGTTTAACTCTATAATTCAGCATAAGAGAAAGGTTTGTTTTAGCCTTCAGATTAGTCAGGTAAGTTGCTGACGTAGTAACTTTGGCTCTATAGCCTCAAAAATCCTTTGTAAATCTTTTTCCGTGTGTATGAAGTGCCACAAAATCTGGAGCACTGTTTGGGACATCTCTGGCCAGCAAACACTTGAACTTCTAGAAAAGGTAAACAAGGATATAAAGGAACTGGAATGAAAACAGCTTTTTAAGGAATAAATAAGAGGCATATATTTGGCGGTATAGGAAAATTGCAGGAAGCTTATTATAGATTATCTTAAGATGCAGAAAAGAACTATCAAAGACTAAACAAGGGTTCTGCTCAGATATTTTTTTTCTTAGGCTGATATTGCCAGTAAGATGTAAGACTCAACATCAGTTGAGCTGACCTATGACTTAACAAACATTTCTTGTAAGCGCTGCATCTTTTGCTGTATTTGTCTTTAGCTACTGATTTTACTGGAATCGGAGAACGGCCTCGGTCCCAGGGAGGATGTTAATAGCTGTGAGCAGTCGGACTGGGAAGGGACCTCTGAAACTTGGACTGGACTGAAGACGATGACTGAGGGGTTGTTTTTTGCTGTTTCTCATAACCCAAGTGCAGGAAGCTCTGTGAGAGGATCTGATGAGTGAAAACAAGGCAAAACAAGCTGGAGAAGGATGTTCTTCGCCTTGCTCTAAAGCATTGCGGAATTGAAGAGATTTGAAGGGGGTTAGATAAATATATAGAGGGTAAGTCAGAGGCAGGCAGCTGGATCTGCTAGTATTAGAGCTCTCCAGGCTTCACAACTGGAAGAGCTGGCAGGTCAGACTAGGAAAATCATTAGTCTTTACCTTTTTTTTATACTTTTATTCTAATACTTTTCTAGTGACATCTGTCAGGAATCTGGTACAGGACTATGGGGAAGTTTTTCTGAGCCAGGTGCGAGTTCATACCCTGTTAGATCAGACAGGCTGTGGCTGTTTCTCTAATCATGATCCTCAGCCTGCCTGAAAGCCACCAGTGGCCCCAGGGGTCGAGGGAAGGCATTTCCATGTGGTCATTGCTTCTAAGGGACCTGTTCTCCATATCTTTATGGAGATATCTCCTATTTACAGTGCAGGTTGGTTGGTGAAAGTATTTGTTCAGGAATCCTATGGATCCGTTTGGAGATAATCCACACTTTGGTGAGAAATACCTTAATGCTACCTAATCTTCTCAGGCTGTTCTCAGCCTCAGGCAGGTCAAGGTACCAAGTTGGCATGAGGGCAAATTCAGTGTTTCTTTGTGCGGTTCTTGACAATTTTAGTTGGTATTATTGTTTCCAAAACAATTACTTAGTCATCCGAGAATATAATTTTAATAAGTGGCTCCTTTCTGTGTCTAAAAAGGAAATGGAGACATCACTGGAGCTGTAAGTCACTTTAAATTCCCATCACTGACATTTGCAATGGGAGAGACCGAGACTCTGCATTTCCCATGAGAAAAATCTCCTTTGGAGAAGTGAGGTGGGCTTGCCCTGCGTGAGATTTTTCTGATTTAAATCGTTGCTTATCCCATCTTCAATTGTTTATACGTGGAGAATCACAGAAAGTCCTCCCACACCATTTCTTGGTTTTCTCTATTTAAACATGATAAGTAGTAAAAAAAAGACACGAGCTATTTAAATAATGTACAGCTCTTATGAGAGCAGACGTTATGCTCACGTTACTGATGTAAACACTAGCACAAATCTCTAACTAAGTATGGCCTATCTTGGTTGATATTTAATTGAGATATTTTGTATGAAGACTTGCCCCATGTGCCCATGTTCCCTTATGCCCCATGTTCCCTTATGAGATAAGTAATGATTCATATCAGCATAAAAGCCTGGAAGGGGTTAAATAACTTTATTGTGAGTCCTGTCCTCTGCAGAAACACGGCAAGAGCCCAGACCTCCCATCTTCCAGTCACTCCGGGACTAGTCTGGGCCTTGTAGCTCAAATAAACAGTATAAGAGAGTCCTGATGAGAAAATAAAATGGCACGTCGAGTACATCTATCAATTTAATCTTCCCCTACATAAGCTTTCATTGTTAGAATAAAGCAATTTCTCTGTGTTTACTGTGAATGATATTTATGCATTCCTTCCTAGTCCCACAAATGCCATAACTGACCTTTAGGGGGACTGAAAGGCTCCTTCTTTGCTAACGCGTGAGCCAGCCCATCTGCTCTTGCTGTCACAGCTGATGGCAGCTGTAACGTTAAATATGTCCATAGACCTTCGTTTTTGCACTGGTGATGCTGCTGTTTAAGATATATCACATTAAGCCTCCCTGTGCCTTTGCCGGATAAAGGATGAACTCTTCCCTAAATTAAATAAAATTCCCTTTGATAGTGCACTCATTTTATGATTTACCTTGGACTTTTAAAAGGATATACCGCTATGGCTCATAGGACAAATTTTTAGTCTTTTCCACCAACAGCATAAAATACTATGATTGACCTATTAAAAAAAAAGCCATCAGATTTACCAATAATTAAGAGAACTGCTACAACTATTTCATTTATTTTCATTGTGTGGTGAGGAGAAAAAATAATCGTGGATAGACTCATGTACAGTTTGTTTTCAGAAGAAAGTCAATATATGACTAAAATGTCAGCTTTGTGAAGTGGGTTTTAAAATATTTTTCTTTGAGTCCTTAAAAGTGGATTTTGCTCTTTTAAAGTGAAAAGTTTGGATTTATCTAGATTTTCTGTCATTCTGATAGCTCTACTTCTGTGCTACTTGGTCATTCCTAGGTATAAAATAATCTAGTCAGTCTCTGGACTAATAATATGATCCTACATGGCATCAGCACAGCTAGCTTCATAATATTTGGCTTCATGATGAGCTTCTGTTAAAATCAGAATTGTGCAGGTGTGCCAGCAGGTTATAAATATTCATTTCAAAGACTAATTCTTTTCCTACATTGCACCAGTCCTCCAAAAGTACAGTTACCTCTTGTGCTACTTAATTTGAGCACTTTGATTCATTCATGATGGGAAAGTAGCTCAGAAACTTGTACTTTTGGCTTGGCAATTGTAAACACGGTCAAGGAGCATCCCAAGGTTTTGTGGTTTTATTAAAAAAAAAAAAGAAAAAAAAAAGTGAAACTTTCTTTATTCATCAACTTCAGAAATCCCCAGGGCTTTAAATGTTTAGCACTGCCAAAAAGCATGAGGGACGGTAATAAATGCAAAAAGTATGAGTTGTGGGGAAATTCAGCATTTGGAGTTTTCTATTTTTTTCCTTATATTTTTATCTCTAGAGGTCCAGAGGGCCATTGAGTTTCCTGTTGATTTGCTCCACTTATATGTGGTCAGATGGCACTGTCACCAGAGGGCATAAAAATAACCCTAGGTCTGACCAGCTGCAAAAACCTAGTAGAAACCCCCACTGAAGCTCCATTTTTTTAGGGCTGGCAGTCAGATGATTCCACACTGCTGGGGAACCGAGCTGAAAAATGAACCTTAGCAGGGCTGCTGGCCAAAAAGGAAGAAATGAGGGGAATAAATGGGCCAGCAGCTCGCCCAAGACACTGCAGCTTGTGTGCTGCACGCAGCAAAATCAAACTGACAATGGGATTTTTCACTGAACTTAGTCAATAGGAAAAAGAGTTTTGTATAATACCCTCGAATTTACCTCCTTTGAGATGTTAAAAAAAAGATTCTGTAAGGGCAGCGTCCTGTCTATGATGGCAAGTGGTGCTCTTAATGACAACCTGATTTCAAAATCAGTTTGACTTTATTTTCTAAGGTTTCCAGGATGCTGACTTGCATCATGATCCTAAAGTTGAAGCTATTTATTTAGAAATGCATGCGAATAAGGCTGAAATTCCTTGTACAGATTGATTTGAAGGTGCCTCTGTTGCCTGGATGCGAAGGGGGATTTGCAAGTCTGCTGCAAAGGCCCCTTCCTGCTGAGCAGGAATTTACTGTGAATGTTTTCTGACTTCTGTCTGCCTCATATATGTGCATCTCTTGAACAAAAATATTGAGGCGATGAAAGCTATAATCTAACTTACGTAGACCCCATGTTTGTGCAGTTTCACTTTCTGAAAAGGAGAGGGTGATTTTTCCTGAGGCCAGGTAAGCAGGGCTAAGAGGTGATTCCCCGATAGGGATTAAGGTTTGGATGTTCTTATTAACTCAGTATCATGTCAAACCAAGTTCATTGCACGGATGGGAAGGATGAACTCTGGCTAGATGATAAATTAAAAGATTTTGAATATTCAGGGATAGTTTGACCATATGATGGTGCCTTTCAGGCTCTGTTTCTCATGGGTAACGGCACAAAACTCACTTTTTGTGAAGATGAGGATGAAGATCGATAGCTATGCAGAGTTTGTCTTTTATTTACTGTTTGACTGGGCTGTTCTTCTATGGATGTGTATGTCCTCAATCCTTAATAGAAAATTTTAAAGCCTAAGCATTAAACTTAGTTCAGATGAAAACAGTTTGGCAAAAATACATAGATCTCGCTGATTAGGATTACAGTGGTTCCTGATCTCTGAACCTTTCCACGCAGTCTCCTGCCTCTCTGGAGGACCTGATGCTCTGATGTAGGGAGTTATCTTCTGTTAACGTGCAAGGAGGCAGGGCCAGGCCAGGCCAGCTGAGCTACAGGGCCACACAGGGCTGAGACAAGAGACTCCTTTAAATATAAGAAGAATCAGTGACAGGAATGTCGCTTTTAGGGGTAGCACAGAGAGAAGTTGCAGCTTTTACAGAAAGTCCCTGTAGCTGTCATCAGCTGCACGTGTTTTAAGTTGTGGTGTTTGATTATTTAGCTTTTTCTGAAGGTCTAAGACGTGAGATATGTAATAATAACATATTTTGACACTAAGACTTTGCTGGCTGATCTGACACTCTCCCACAACAAAATTCTTGCATATGGCTACTATAAAATGTCCTGTTTCCTCACCTCTGCAACATAAAAATGAAATGAGGGGCCTTATCTTTGCATCTGGGGTGAAAGCGAATAAACCTTCAGGGATAGCGATGCTGAGATGTCTCACTGGGGTTGGTGAACATGCAGGTGAGGCTGCTTCTTTCTCTGTTTAGTTTTCTTACTAAAGTAGCTGGGTAAAGAGGAACATCCCTTTGAGCTGTTAAGGCTGCACAGAAGCAAATGCACTGAGATGTCCTTGGCACTTGCTGCCTGTCTTTTTTTTCGGGGCTCCCTCTAGTGAGGTTTCAGACCAGTGTCTGCCTCTTCGTGTCCTGAGCTGCTGGGTTGAAGTGACATCCAAGATTTCGGAAGCCCATTAGGCAAAAATAGCTATAAAGCAACACAAATAGCTTCTATGTCATTTTGGAGACACAAAAATGGAGGAGCAGTTCTTGCTATTGAAATCTGCTAGTAGATTTTAATAAACAATATGAAACTGAAGTATTGTCTAGAAATCTGCTGTCACTTTATTACCTGAGACAAAATTTCTTGCTCAACTGGCACTTATACTTTTATGTATTTTAATTATGGCTTCCGTTTCCAAAATTGTCATTTAGAATAAACCCAAATAGCATAATTTAAGACACAAGTAAATTGAGCTTCAAAGAATAGCAATAGATTTGGATTGGCCACTTTGGGCAGTAATTTCACATGTTGCTAAGACTTAAGTGTGCCAAACAGAAATACTAACTCAACCTGTGCTAAGAGTTATGGCCAAAAAATAGGCTTAGAGAGACAAAAAAGAAGAGGAAAGAGGAAGACTACGGGTGATAGAACTGGCTGAAGAACCGTAAGAAGCTTAAAATGTTAAACAGGTTTGATTTCCACATCACTGGAGAGAAAAGGAGCTTATTTAGGTATTTTTTTGGTTTGAAAAGTTAGATAATACTGAAATAATGCATTCCAAAAAAGCTCAGTATAAGCTAAGTGAGAATTTACACATGAAATACTAGAATGCTGGTATATTATCTCAAGTTGAGCCTATAAACTTGCCAGATGTGTTTTCTCATGAGTTTTCTATTTCCTGTTTCCAACCACGAGCATGTGCAATGCCTTTCCTGTGATATTTTGGTGCTTCAAGGTCTGGTTTTAAGAGGGATTTGAAGAAATGTTGACAACCGTGAATATGAAGAATAGTCAAGAGTCCTTCAATGAAGTTAATTTTGGCTTTGTTTGGAGAAAAGGGACAGGCGGTGGGGAAAGCTCAGCTCTTCAGTGGATATAAACAAACTCTATTTCAGGCCCAAATCAGTTCTGTGCCAAGTGGATTAGGGAGGAGCAGTGTCCGGTCTGCCTAGATATAGTCCTTTTTTTCACTGCATTGATGCCCAGAGAGCCTAAATACTATCAGGAAGTTGCTATAGTGGGAGGGTTCATACATTTTATATGAGAAATAATCAGTGCTCCAAGTTGCTTACAAGCTTAATATAATACAGATGAGCCTTAGGGGAGAGGGAAGTGATGCTCCTTTCTGGAGGTATTTGTGTTTCATAAGAAGAAAAGTGGTACTATTCCACCAAAAGATTCCAGGTTTGGCCTTATATGAAGAGATGAGGTGCTCTTGACTCCAGTTCCTCCTTCTGTTAATAGAGGTTCCCCCAGACAGCTTCAGTTCTTAGGCTGCCAACAGTTTACAGCCTTTGCTCAGGGCTCAGTTAAAGCTGTTGGGGTTTAGTGATTTCTAGGGTTACTTCTAACTGCCCTGCTCGAAGGGTTGGATTATGCTGGTGGTTTGATGCTGGTTTCTAAGCATGTTTCCCCTACTCAAAAACTGAGACCTTGTTGCCTGAGTGTAGAGCTCAGAGGGGTGAGCTGACCCTGCTGCATGTTTGTTGAGGAAGCAGCTGGGCTTGGACCCTCCTTTGCTCCTTGCACCCTTGGGAGGTGCAAGTTTGGATCCACATTATTCCTGCTGTTTTCTCTCTCTGAGTATATCCTTGGGAGGACGCTCATGGGCTGCATGGTCTTGTGATGTCCTTAGGAAACAGGCAGGCTTCAGAAGGAACCTTGCCCTTTGGGCTGTTTTCTTTGCTTGAAGCTCTTTTTTGGAGGTAATTTCCTATATGAAAGACTGATGTAAAGTCTCCTTTAGTGGGCATTTCACGACTGCTTGACCAGCTTCCTTTCAAAGGTCTCCGTGAGGACCTTGACATTTAAAAGCACATTTTACATTGCTGTGAGGGTGTCCCATCCAAGGAAGCTGTGCTTTACTCTATAAAGAAGATAAAACTACTTATTGTTGAAAAAGAAAAGTTTGGGGAAGATGGTTTTCAGTTATTGTTGGCTAATGGAAACAACTGTATGTTTCTTAGGGATGCAGAAATATGAGAGGTTTTTTGTGTTTTTTTTTTTTTTTTTTTTTGCAAGCTATTTTAATATTCCTGAAACAATAAAGGGTCTTTCAAGAGACATCCGCACAAAAACAGCTCTGTCAAGATGTTGCAGAAAGGATTGTTGTAGCCAAAATGTTACCTAGGTAACAGGTACCGCAATGATTTCCTTAGATGCTTTCTGGCTGAATAAAACAAGATGCTAATAAAATTCGGATCAGCTAATTAGGCAGCCAGGATTTTCCTTTCTTCAGAGAAATTTGCAGAAGACTGAATTCTCTTCCTCCAGTAGTTAGGAGTAACTGGCAGTTAGCAGTGTTGTCTTTTATCTACAAAAAAAAAAAAAAGAAATGTTTTGTAAAGTTGACCTAAATGCTGAACTACTGAAATGAATGTATAGATTATGAGTGCTTTTCAAGCTATTGTTGTCAGAATAGGTAGAAATAATGGGTGATTTTGGCTGTAGTACCAGAAGTAACCAAGAAGTCATGACATCCTGAATTCTGCCATCCTGCAGTCATGTTTTATAGCAGGAAACAGGTTAAAGCTGCATTTTATTTCCATTCTGCCTCTTCTAGAGGTTTCTAGACTCATGAGCCAGCTCGTCCTTGAGCATTCAATACACCTCTGGTCCTCATTTTGGTCCTATATTGAAAGCTTGTTTGTGTTTCAAAAACCATCACCAGGAGGGCAGAAAATGACCTTGCAATGTGTCGAGATGACTCCTGAGTAGCCTGACCTCACTGTCTTGCACTGTGCTTAACGGATTTAATGTTCATTGCTTCCCTCCATAGTGTTTCCTAGAATTTCTTTCAAGGAGTTGTCTGTTATTTCTGGGTGAGGAAAGCATGAGTACAGGAAAACTGTGTCTGAAAATATCCCTGCTGAGATGAAAGTGATATAAATAATTTTGGAAATGGGAAAGCAGCTTATATTGCCTTAGGAACTGCTTAGGAGAAGGTCAACTCAAGTGACAGACTTGACATCACAAATGGATCGTGAGGGACAAGGGATATGGTCTGACACTGTAGGTTGACTGATGTCCTCATCACATGGGGTAAGACCACTGTTTAGACAGTTGTAACCATGTAAATTCAGACAATTAATATCCCACCATTCGTATTTAGATACCTAATGTATTTTTCTTTCTCCTGCTCTGTCCTTCATTTGCAATTCAGCAATTTCTGCAGTAAAAGTACAAATCTGTGTTATTGCACCATCCTAACTTATCTTTAGAGCAGAACAGGTCTAAATCTCGCAAATCTGGTTTTGTGCTACCAGTAATTTTGTGATTCAAATTCTCTGCTATCCTTCCCTGACTTAGCTCTGACCTCAAATCTGTTTTACATGCTGGGCATAGCAGGTGCTCAAGCAATTACATATAACCTTAGTGTAAGTGTTTGCCTTGACTCCAGATTTTCCTTATTGTCCTCCTCAGAAGTCAGGTCTGAGCTAGTGAAAAATCACCTATCTCTTATTATTCTAATCCTCAAATAGTTTTAACCTTAGTGCTGCCTTTGCAAAGGAAGGAATTATTGGCTGATGGCTATGTTTCCAGGGCTGGAAACATGGTGCTTTCCAAATGTTTGGAGTATTTAGAAATAGATATATAGGGCATTAATGTTTATAAGCAAGTTTTACTTGTCTTCTAAGTCCATATTAAAAATGTTTCACTTTTATTGCCCTAAAAGTCTTTAGTCTCTTCTTTCACTTTCTAATATATTTTATATAGTATCCATATTCTGTTCTTGTTTCATCTTTCACCTTTGGAGATGGCAATGTGTATATTTGCAACATTATATTTTAAAAGATTGTAAGGGATTTGCATGTGTTTGCATGTCTCTGTTTAATCAATTTAGTAATTGCAAATGCCACTCAAGTAGCTTACATTTAGAGGGGGAAATAAATGTGTCTTTCTCTTGGTCGGTGCTAACAGCAAAGATGTGTTTTGAGAGATTTGGGAGAGTTTTGGGTCAAGATATCCCTCAAATCATTTAGGACTAGATGCAAGAGGCAAGGTAACCTCCTTTTAGGCTTTGCAGGTGTCTTCTACCTGCTGGCTGTTTCCTTTTCTCTTGCTGGAGCCCTTCTTGCTTGTATCAATAATTAAGTATTTACCACAGCAGCAACTTTGAGCCAGCTGAAATCACAGGTCATCAAATATTTTTATCCTGTGTTTGCATCAATATTTAATTGGTGTGAAATGGAATCAGAGAGAGCCCAGATTTG
Organism: Crypturellus undulatus; assembly: GCA_013389825.1. Lineage (NCBI taxonomy): Eukaryota > Metazoa > Chordata > Aves > Tinamiformes > Tinamidae > Crypturellus > Crypturellus undulatus. Next base: position 95,693 of record VWPW01016603.1, read on the forward strand.
AATTATTTCTTATACTTCCCAGATTGGCTGTTGAGTCCTGGAAGATAGTGCCATTAATAACTAATGAGAAGAGGAGGAAAAGCTGGAACTAAATGTTGAACTACAGGATAGAGCCCGGACAGAGGGATCTATGCCAGGAAAGGGTTGGAAGGAAACACCCGAGTGGTTTGGCTCTTAATATCTCTATTTCCTTCAACCTACTGCTTAAAATAGGTGCAGCGCTTAGTGCTGCTGATCCCCAGAAGACAAAACTCATGGATTGTGAATCATAATATAATATATAAATGCACAATTTTCTGCTAATTGCTGATATTTTGATACTACTCTTGTTTGTGATTTCAGGTTTTGGTGGCTTCTGCTTTCAAAGGGGGGAAAAAAAAAAAAGCTTTTACTTAGTGGTTTCTCTTTCAAAATGTGAAGTTGCAGATGAAGCACAAAAATTAGCAGCAATTATTTTATTTTTTTTTTAATGAGACCAAATGAAGAGTAGAGGCAGAGTGCCTTGTTCAGGCAAGCAGCTTGTTGCAGCTAGGTATCAAAGAGCATTTTCTTCCTACTGCACTTGATGATTTTGCACATTATTTTTATTCTAGAGCAGTACAAGAGAAACAATAATGTTAGTGCAGAGCTCAGCTGTCCTTATCTGTACTTGAGGATGAACACAGATCCTTTTTTTGCAGCACAAAGTCTCTCTGTTGCTCTGTTTTACTCCCTTCCTACAGAACCATCCATCAACACCAAGTTTAACGGGTTTATGTTATTAGCACTCTCCTTGGCTTCTCCTGCCCCTACCACACATCACCAGGGTGGTCCTTGCATTTAAGTGCAGGGAAACGGTCCGGATTCCCAATGTTTGTAGCAATAGGGATTGTCTGAGTCTGTGCACGTTCCTAACAGGATGGACAGTTTACAGAGTCCACGGAGGTTTATCTTGGGGTGGGGGGGAAGCAGATGTCAGAGCACCAGTTTTTAAAGAAGCAGTGAAGAAGTGTGAATTCTTTTTAAGTATTCTTGAAAATTCACTGCTACCAGGTTCCATCATTCTTTCAATTCATTCTGGTTTTGTAATATTTTGTCCAGAATTGGAGAAGACTGGTTTTATGCACAACTGTTTTTGTTGCCCTTTTCACTAAACTCTTTCATGACCCCTCAACAAATTCTTTTTCTTTCAAGTTTCTTTCACCTCCTTTCTCGTATGATTGACTTTCTGGAACGGAAGTAAAAATCCTGCAAACTGTGAAGTTTAAAGTGTCCTTAACCGAGTGGGTTTCTTCTGTTCCCTGCTCTCACTAAAGGAGATACTTTATGGCCTTCCTGTTTATCATGCTGTTGTTGTATTGCTATAATGCTCTCCTGAGATTTTGTATGAACTTGCCCCAGTGAAAAAAAGAATCAGAAATCAGCCTTTATGTAATAAATATTAATGACAAGCATATATTTATTCTGAAGAAATTTGCTTTTTTTAGTCATTCACTCTTCAGAAAGTTTAGTAATGTAGAGTTTCCTGTAACTTTAGAATTGAGCTCAATTCTGGATATTTCCAAACAGAAATATTTCTGATTGCCTTCTGTACAAGCCCTATTAAACAATTAAATAAATTTGGATTAGTTTTCTTCTGCTGCTGTGATTGATTTTATTTTGTAACCTTGCCTCGGGAGATCTGACCGTAATGCAAAGTGTGTAGTATTAGGTATTGTAATTTCAGAAATATTCCATGTTTCCCTGGAGAATGGATGGTCAGATTTATGAGCTTAGTTCTCAGTAAATCTAGGCATTTAAAGGTAATATCAGTTTAATAAGTCCCATTAAGGTGGAAATTAACCTGATATTATCTCAACTGGCCAGTGGATGTCACTGCAACAGTAAAAATATGATGACAGCTGGGCATGGGTCATTTAGAGGTGTCAATGAATCAAAAGATGAGGTCCATATCATGGCTGTGAATCATTAAAGTTGGGGATGAGGGGAGGAAAAAAATGTGCAATTCCACCAGTTGCTGTGAAGGGATTTCTTGTGTCAGCTGTGAGGATCTGCAGTTCTTTAGTTACAGCTGAAGCAGCAGATTGGGCTGCTGCATCCTTGTAGGTCATTGCCAGTGGGGATGTGGGAACACCTGGCACTTTTCATTTGGAATGATATTTGTTTAAGCTTAAACCTATGCTGCTCTTGTGGATATACCTTTCATAAAATGTGTCTTGAGGAGCCAGAGGGTGAAGGATCTGGCTCAGGTGTCCCAGTGTGTGCTTGTGATTGAGCTCGTGCAGATTGATAGCGACACAATTCCTTTGTGCTTGTAGAAGTGCAAAGGAGAGAATTTGTCAATATTCATATTTTGAGTAACAAACGAGGTGCCACAGGTACTAAAGTTATCAGGCACTTCTGCAGCTGCCAGTGTGCGTGCTGGAGATAAATAGTGAAACGAGAAGCCTGTGGCAGGCGGAGCTGCGCCGAGCTGGCGGCTGCACGTTGAGGAATTGCACTGCCTGGATTTGGGCAGTGACAGGCTATAAAAGTGCTATCAATCTCTGGTTTTCAATCTGCAGAGGGAAATGGCATCTATCGATTTCAAGTTGAAAGCTGCTGGGTAGTTTGCTAAAGAAGTTAAAATGAGTGTGTCAGAATAACTTGCAGGCTTTGCCTTGGGTTTGTTGAGCCTCTGACAAATACCTTGATGACCTTGGGAGTTTGTCTGTTTTGCGTGTGTCTTTCTGATGCTGAAGTGAGGCAAAGTCAGCTCGTGCTACTAGTGCAGCAGCGTGTCGGAGCAGTGATCCTCAGGAAGGAGGCGTAATAAGAGCACTGGCCACTGCTGAACTTGAAGTGATGGCTCGTGCCTCCTCATATACTACCAAAGCTGTGTTTTTTAAGAAATGAAATTCATGCAGATGGACTGAGAAATCGAAACTGCTTTCTTGCAGATGAGCATTTGAAAAAGGTTTTAATTTACATGAATATATTTTCGGAGTAACTGTCATGAATAATTTACTAAACAATGAAGCCTGTATGATTAATCAGTGTAATTTAATACTAATAAAATAATCATGAATATTTGCCTTACAAAAACATTGGTATTTCTAAAGATTTTTAACAGCAAGAGTCTAGCCTAATACAGAAAAATAGTAGTTTCAGGGAGCTGTATCTCTGCACGCACAATTGTGATTTAAGACTGTTTCCTGAAGAACAATACATGTTATTTCATAGCATGCAATTTCACTTGGAAAATCAGATTATTTCAGGTTGTTAAAAATCGGGCATTAAATAGTTGTTAAAAGGCTTTTTAGTGAAACAAACTGTATTATGGAAAATCTGTCCATACACTGTCCTATTAATTGAAAGGTGAATAATCAGTTACACTTAAATCAAGCCTATTCTATACAGGGCTTCTGGCTGTTAATTCAGGCCCGTTAATTCAGGTCTGCAGGCCACGATAAAATGGAGCCAGTAGCATAAAGCAAGCTGGAAAACTTGGACTGATTTTAAGAAGAGGCTAGACTGAGCAATTCAATTTATATATGTCATTTTAGCCATGTCATTTGTGTTAAGTTAAATGAAGATGGCTTAAATTTTCTAAAGAAATGAAGGCAAAAGTTTTATGGTCTCTCATGCTTGCCTTGAGCTCCAAACTCCCTAGGCAGACTTCAGTGCCCATTTGGCACTGAAAACCAACCTCCCCAGATTACAGAACTAAGGAATATAACATTTCCTAAAACTAGAGAGAGAGAGAGGAAAAAAATAATAGTTAAACTGCGAGTGGGACAACTTCCATGTTTTTATGGAGTGGAATAGACTCTCTGTTATGCCTAGGAACAAAGTCTAATCAAGGTATCTATTAGAAACAGCCTTGAAGGCATTTGCAGCTTATTGGACTCAAGTGTTTTTATCTACTATGTAGCCCACGACAGTGCCATTAACTTAGACTGGTGTTTGTGGATGAGAAATATAATCCTCCCTCATCTCCCTTTCAGCTTCTGCTTAACTTTTCTTCTGGTGCCCCTCACTAATGCTGCCTTCTGTGGACTGTCTGGCTTTCAGATTCATTAAGCCAATATTTAAATGCTGAAAACTTTATGACTTCTCAAATAGAAATATAGAGTCATTTGTAATTTCAAATTTTCAGCCAGGTGATAAATTGCGGCAAATTAATGGAATTTGTGATCATAAATATACTGTGTTTGAAAAAATGATACCAACCACCTCTGTCAGTCTAAGGCTTTGTGACTAGAATGCTCAGTTGTAGGACAAAGCACTAAAATGGCTCTGTAATGGCAAGAAAAATGGCCAATACATTTTTTTTTTTCTCTTTAAAGAAGCCTTTATTATTGCACCTGGATTGGATGCTAGCTCACATAGATTTAAGGACCAAAAGATATCAACTTATAAAAAGGCATCTGCAATATTGCTAATGTTCTTGTTGCATAATAGTATAGCTGTTCCCCACTCCAAACAGAAGCTTTCCAGGTCAGGCAGCCCCATGCTGCTTTCTGGACCAACACTTGCTTAGAGCTCTGGTGCCAGCAGATGCTAATTGAAACATCCTGCTATGGGTATGATATTGCAAAGAACAAATTGCATCTTTGAGGAAATACTCGGTAGTTTCTTCAGCTTTAGAAGATGGCAGGTTGGCTGACAAGGAATGTGAGTGTGCGGTGAGATGCTTTGAAATGACCATATCTGAACTCTGTAGTCTTACACAAGTGGGAAAGGAAAAGCCTGCTCTGCAGAGGCTGTCTCGAGTCCTGTAAAGAAGTGAGTAGCAGGCAGGACTGTCAGCCCTGAAGGGACTGTGTCCATTAATGTCACTTCTCCCACGTGTGCAAGGCCATGGGCTGCTGCTGGGCTGCTTCTGCCTCAAAGTGCATAGAAAGAGCCAAAGGGACCCTCTTATTTAAGGCTTTATTTATTTAAAAAGTAGCTGGCTGTGCTTATGGAATATATTATTCCTCCTACGTTATTTTTTCCTNCTCTGTAGTTTTACACAGAAAAGCCTGCTCTGCAGAGGCTGCCTTGAGTCCTGTAAAGAAGTAGCAGGCAGGACTGTCAGCCCTGAAGGGACTGTGTCCATTAATGTCACTTCTCCCACGCGTGCAAGGCCATGGGCTGCTGCTGAGCTGCTTCTGTCTCAAAGTGCATAGAAAGAGCCAAAGGGACCCTCTTATTTAAGGCTTTATTTATTTAAAAAGTAGCTGGCTGTGCTTATGGAATATATTATTCCTCCTACGTTATTTTTTCCTATTCTTGCCGATCCTTTTAATAATTTGAGGAGCTCTTGTCTGGCCTTTTTTCCTTTTTGTAGGAGTGAACAGGTACAAAACTGTAGGTGGGAAGAAGAGCAGGTTGGTGGCCAAAGAAAACGCAACTGATTACAAACGAGAACTAAAAAGAACTAGCTTGAAGCTTCCTGGAAGCGTGGCTGTCAGAAAGGTACTAAGCAACACGACAGGGCTGAGATCTGAGCTGCAGAGCTCAGAAAACAGTAGCATGTGTATGAAACTCCTAAACTCTTTTTTTGCTCCTTGCTGTGTCTTCAGACTTGCTACCCAAGGGCTATGTCAGTATCTTGTTTCTACAAAGTTTTGGTTTCCGCTCCTGTCCCTATCAAGACTCCTACCCTGAGCATGGCTTGCAAGAAAACATTTGTAAAATACATAAACAGCAAAAACTTAATGACAGCGACTTTGTGTTGATGCCATTAGTGGTTGCTTTCCAGTCTGTCAGGCTAGAGAAGGAGATCCTCCTCATCAGGTTAGTTTGTATGGCAAATTTCCTCCTGTTTTTCCAACAAGTTCAGAAACTGGCAAATAGCTTTAGCTTTCTGCTAAAGGAAATTAATGGATATTGGCCAAGATAAATTTTGCAATGCCCAGCTTAAAATACGCAAATACTGCAGAGGTCCTCTCCTTGGAAGAGGACGTTGCCTTGATATTCGGGTTAGTTAATAAGTGTGCATGGAAGGCCTTTGCTGTAGAAATGATTAAGTATTATATAGCTTCATAGTACGCGGCTTAATTAGATCGCTTAGCAGTGGAGTCCTGTACTGTCGTCTTTATGACTGATTATCAAGTAGCTGTAGCCTGCTGGAGATCTTATTTTTCAGGTTAAATGAGCCCAGTTCCTTCACATTCTCCTCACAGTTTACACAAACCATATCTATAAATAAATAAATAAATATTTAATAAATATTTAAAAAAAAGCCATCGCTGACAGGGCTGCTGCTCAGCCTGACCTGATGTGCGGGATTATTCCCAGCCCGGACGCTGAGGTTGGCACTTGTTGAGTGTCATGAGTGAGTTAGAAAGTTAAACCAAATTTTCCTCCGAGTAGTAGAAAGTTGTTGGTGTTTTTTATTTATTTTATATATATATATATATTTATAGATATATAATGGCTACATTTCTTAGGGAATATTTGGTGCGTGAGAGTTACCATGGGTTGTTATTTAGTTTAAAAAAAAAAAAAAAAAAAAAAGGTAGGCCTCCAAATTTGTCTCTGACCCTGTTAATCTTCATGCCAAACCCAAATCTCTCAAATAGAAGAAGAAAAACTGAGGATGGTGTGTGGATGCCTCAAACCGGCGCTGTCTGAGTCGGTTTTGAACCTGGTGGCTGATGAAGATACAAGTTTTAAGTCAAATTCCGCTCGATCTGGATCCATTTTAGAAAGGGGGTCAGGTTGATTCCCCTTTATCGCCGCCTTGAGCGCTACCCGGGGCGCTCGAGGAGGCAGGCGCTGGTGTACGTTCCCCATCCCCGCGTTCCCAGCGCTTTGGCGCTTGAAAAACGCCCCGAAACGGCGGACTCACCTGTGGGCGCGCAACGGTCCCCGCAACGGCCGCTTTTCAAAAGCGCCTCAGGCGTTAACGGTCCCTCGTGGGGCGGGGCCGTCGCCGTGGCAACGGCGCGGGGCGGGGCCGCTCGGCCGCCGCGGAGCCGCTGCTGCTGCCGCCCCNCCGTGGCAACGGCGCGGGGCGGGGCCGCTCGGCCGCCGCGGAGCCGCCGCTGCTGCTGCTGCCCCGGAGCCGCCGCCGCCGCGGAGCCGCGGTCGGTCGGTCGCTCTGCGGCGCCATGGTCCATCACTCGGGCTCCATCCCGTCCTTCCGGCAGCAGAAAGGTCCGTGCAGGGCGGCGGGGGAAGGGGGGAAAAACGGGAAATACCCGCGATGCTCGCGGCGCCGTTTGCGATGAGCGCGGCCGGGCGCGGCGTGGCTGAAACGCCCGTCGTGGTTTCCTTGTCCTTGCGGTGGGTTTGGGGAAGCATCAAGTGCCTCGCAGGCTTTTGCCTCGGGATGGGAAGCGAGCTACCCCGCACCGGAACCATGGAGCCAGGCGGTTTCCCCAAATTGTGGTACATTGTATCCCCCTCTGGCTGTAAACTGTGGTTTCGAGCGCTGCAATTTCTGCCTTTAGCGTTGCTGATAGTGAACGCGCTGTTTGTTGTCCTCAGTGCTCACAAAACAGTGCCCTAAATTCCTTTTTTATACGGAATCAGTGGTAATCCTCGCGAAATGGCCAACTGCCCGTCACAGCTGTGCCTCCTCTGCTTGGCTAGCATTAAGACCGAGCTTCATTTCTTTGGGGGGGGATTTAAAGGATGTTCTTCTTGTGCCTTCTCGGTCGCACGGGAAAGCGGTCGACACCAGTAACGTTTCGTGGCAGCAAATATTCAATTTAACTCTAATTTTCACCTGTGTGTCTATTGCCAGGCGATGTGATACTCCAACTTGCTAATTGCTATGGCAAGGTAACTATTAAAATCCAAATGGGAATGGGTTAAGGAACGTGGTTTTCCTCGTCTTGCGCTCAGCACAAGAAGTGGTTTTGGTACCAGAGCTGCCTTGGGAAAAAAAAAACAGGACTTTGCTCTCTCAGATACTTAGGATTTCTCAATAAGGACCAAAAAGAGAGGAGGGGGGAAAACTATTTATTTATGTCCTAAGGCTTTGGTTCTGCTTAGTAAGAGCGTTCTCAAAGATACCCATTTTGGTATTTCATATACTGCATTATATTATAGAAAAACTTTTCTGGGGTGATGGAGATCACTCAACCTACGGCCACCTAGGAATTATGTCACTGGGAAAAGAAAAATCTTTCCCATTTATTTTCTTAACATGCTCTAGAAGAGAATATTTTCTACCCTTGGCCATTAATAAGTTCGTCTTAAAACAGCTGGGTAATAAGTGAATAAGAAAGGACAAGGAAGAATGAGTGCAGGCTGATGAGGGTGAGGATGATCTCTCTAGATTCCCTGGAGTTTAGTCGTTGCAGAGAGAAGCTGCTCATTAGGATTTGGTATCTCATCTAACTCGCAACTGAACCCGATTTATTTAGACACAGGACACAGCAAAATCTGGTGACCTTACACTAGACTCTCTGTCTGGAGTAAATCTGGGACTGACGCCAAGCAATTGCTTGGTTTATTAGGAAGCTCGATTAAAAAATGATACGCTTCCTAAGGAAAGATAATCTTAGCTTGGGAAGCAGGTGGTCTTGATGAGCTGCTCGAGAAGCATTCACTGTGAGGGGTTCTTGAGTGTTTCTGGTTTGACTGAAGGATAAAACCTGTGTGAAGACAATAATGATCCTTAAAGTGTTAGATATCTATACTGTTAATTCTAATACGCAGCCTGAAGTTTCCTGCGTACCCTGCTTTCTTTTTTTTAATTGAATTCTAATCTCTTTTCCGAGCTGTGAATTATCTGAATGTGAAGAACATCTTTGGGTACTTGTACAAGGACTGGGAACTTAGGACTCAGCTTAGGACTGAGCCCCCCTGAGTGACATTACAGACCTAGAGGTGACTATCACCACCGCTGGCTGCTGGACAGGCTAAGCTCAGGCTATTGCAAAGTCACCCTAACTTTTCCAAGGTGGTGGTTGCTGTGAGGATCTTCTTCAATCCACATTATGTCTTTTCCCGAGAGGGCTGATGTAGCTGCTCAAGGGATTTATATTGATTTTTTTTGTGTGTGTGTGTGACTTCTCAGCAGATCACACGTCTCTAAAAGACAGTTAGGAACTATTTTGTTTTATTAGGAGTCATGTGGGTTAGATGGATCGAGAGTTGGATTGAGAGCCTCCGAAAAGGCTACAGTTGTTCTCCCTCTATGGGAGCACTTGTTACTTCTTTAACTGATTCCCTTTGCAAACTGCCTTCAGCTACTCAGGGGAAAATCACTGCTGCAAACTTGGCAGCTGTTTTTTAATTATAAGATCTTAATGGCCTGCTTTCTTTATAAAATAACTCGTCGGTTTATGTTTAAATTGCAATTTTAAGTGAGAATTTATAAAAATCACATGATGAGGTCACAATTTAATTCACAGTTCCTATAACTTTTAAAGGAGATTTTGAAGCAGCTGCGCGTGTTGAGATTATGGGGAGGGTTTCTAATGCACCAAATACTAAAAACAAATGTAGATAGGTGAGTAATGATGCTGAGATGCTGGAAGGATAAAGAGATAAAACAATATAGATAATGAAAGATGGAAAAGCGTTAATGCGTAAGCAGTGACCGATAACATGTATATTGCAGGAGGGCTGTATGCCAGGGATTTGCAAATACCTCAGCACAGCTCACTTCACATAAAGCCAGGTCAGCACCAGTAGCTTCAGCCGTGAGACTGATTGCAAAAAGTCAATTGTCAAAAGAAAGGGGATGAGTAACTCTTTTCAGATTTCTAAAAAGATGATGTGGATAGCATGCGAAAAATAACAATATGATGTATGTAGAGCCAGACACTTTGGAGAGAAATGTCTGAATACATGGCATGGGGTATAGGGCTGCATCTTTCAGCTGAAAGAAGGCGCCCTATGTACTACTGTTTAATCTTGCATGAAACGTGTGGGTTTTTTGTTGGCACTGTCTTTAAAATTGCAATGTGTGGTAAAATGCGTTGCTGGCATTGAAATAGTGCAAGTGGAGAGGCTGGAGGGCCTAAATCTGTGCTCTGCAGAAACCCTCCATTTTGATATATTTATAGATAGGAGCTTAATCTATATATATTATATACAGAAATGAATTTTAATTCATGGTAAATATTCAGGAAACAGTTGCGCATCTCTGAAGGCTGCAGAGAAATTGCAGAAAACCAGCCATGTTTCTGCAGAGCAACTGCAGGCAACTGTTCTGTGTGTCTGTCATTTCAAAGCTATTTAGGTGAAACTCTGCTGAGCGCTCTTATATCTGAAGGGTTGTGGATCATTCAGATGCAGATTGTTTTAAAGGCTTTTCAAGGATACAGACAAGAATGCCATCAGGATTTATAGAATTGCCTGGCTGCCTACGCACTCTAAACTTGTGGCATTGCATACCTGTTCACAGGTTATTGAATCCGGTGAACTCCAGTATTTAGGTCTTTAAGAAACTGACTCTAAATGTCTTAAAGAAGTAGTCTGTCTTCACTGAGGAAGTACATTCTTAAAATGTGATTTAAACCTGAGTAGCTGTTTGTGATTAACTCTTGCATAGGTCCATTTTTTTATTGTTATAGGTGTATCTACACCTAGAGTTAACCAGGGATTCTCACTGAGATGAGCTCCTCATCTCATTGCAGATTAACCATGGTGTTTGTAACTAGCATGTGTATAAAATATGTTTTTTGTTTGTTTGTTTTTTTGGTTACGATACTTTGCTTATATTTACAGTATGATGAATAAGTGCTGTTGTCTGTCAACCCTTGGTACGCTGGTCTGGCTGTTGCGAGGTACCACGACATCCAGGATGCAGTGAAAAAAGGAGGAGGAGGATTTTCAGTACCACAAATAGCCTACAGGAATAAATGAATAATGCACAGGGGTTTAAGCATGGTGCTGTTAATAATTCATCACTTTCAGGAAGGCACTCCTTTGAAGTTGCTGCTTTAGGAAGCCAGCATCTAAATAAAATGGAAAAAATGAATGAAAAAGACTTATCATAAGAAAGCTCTTCAGCACAGTAACCTAACATATCCATATTGATAGCAGTGGTATTTCGATAGGTACACCTGAGAATTGCTAGATTTACTTATGGGATTCATCCATAAGAAATACAACGTATGCTGTAACTCATTATCAAATTTCAATAATAGATGAAGAGAAACTGAAAAGAATTTATTAATCACCTATACAAGCAATAAATAAAAGAACAGATTAAAGATCTCCTCAACTAGGAGAGTAGTAGGATCAAGAAGGAAGATCACAAATGGAAATTAGGCTAGAAAATAAATATTTGTTTGTGGTATCCTTATGGTATCCTTAGTATTCCCACAGATTGTTTTGGGGATAAGAGGAGGAGCCCAGGGAATACACCAAGCAGTTTGTAAATGAGACCTGTAGGAGCCTATACACTGATGGAAAGACGTTCTTGAAGAAAATAGTGCTGGGTATTCAAACAATGAGAGTTTGGGCTTACTTATTGTATAACAAGCTGCCTATCTCTCCTTGGAAACTTGTCTAAACTGCTTTTTTTCCTGGAGTGAGTAAGGTGATAGACTTGCATTTAGTTTCTGAGGTATTGGGAATGGGTGGTTAGGCATGTTGGGTATCTGGCATGCAATGGTAGTAATACTTTAGTGGTATGAGTGCTAAGAGTTTATGTTGTAAGAGTTGTAGGGCAATGGATGTTTTATTGTCTACCTTTCATTAGACTTAATGACCACACCTGGTAAGATGTAGAAGCAAAAGCTTTTCTTCAGATCACACAGTTTTTTCTAAGACTTCTTATTCTGTGATTTTTCTCACAAGTATGTTAGTTGCTTGAGTGAATACCTGTCCTGTCCTCCCACATGTCTTGTGTTACTTTGATGTTATTAGGAGTGAACTGCTAAGAAGACCAGAGCTGTGCTTGTTACTTAAAGATCTAGTTAAATCATTTATTTTTTTTTTTATCTAGTGGCTTTTCATAGGTATTTGTTCAGATGTGCATCTCCATAGAAGGAAACACAAATTTCTTAACAAGCTTGAATGGCCAAAAGGCCCTTGAAGGAGGTGATGAAACCTGTGCTTCAGTTTAAGAAGGAGGAAAAAAATAAAGTTAGAAGTTCCCCCAACAAATCCTCTTGAACATAGAATAGCATTTTTACCAGTGCTGTGTTCTGTCTGGGGGTAGCAATCACCTCTCCAGGGCAGCATTTATGTCTGAAAGTCCTTTTTCCTTTTCCTAAGAGTAACGGAACAAATGTCTTTGGTATGGATGCCTAATGATGCACATAATCAGTAACAGTAGTAGGAACATGACGTGTTGACAAAATGCTGTCTAAAATTCCAGGAAAGAGAATCTGGGAAAAGAGAGAGCAATCCCTGGAAACTGGATCAAAACCAAATAGTGCAAGTCTGCTTACCAGAACTCATACTGTGAATATGAGATGAGCCTGTAGACAATCTCCTTTATCTTACACTGAGCAGTCTGGAGGACACTAAAACAATGAATGTTTTTATGTGACTATTCTTTTTTTGTTCAGCTCTTCTATTATCTTCTAGGTAGGCATAATGTGTGTGCTAGAACTTCTTAAAATCCCCCATACTCAAAGAGCACCCAAGGTATATGCTTCAAACACTTCAGAGTCTTTTTTTAGTTTTAGAAGATTAGTTCAAGAATATGAGTGTTATGTAAGGAAGTTATTAGGAGAAATGGCACTGTGATGCTTCTCCATGAACTAAAGGAGAGAAGGTTTTACTGTTTAGAGTACTTCATTGGGAACAAAAGTAAAAACTCTGAAGCAGTGGATTCGTTTTTAAATCTACTGCAGGGAAGAAAAAGTATTTAAGAAGACATAACAGTCTTATTTTCCACCTTCTTCCTATGAATGCTTTTGCTGTTCATACCAAGGCTTCTGGAAGAAATGAGCTCAGAATCTTATGCAGAGGCAGAATAATTAAGATACCATGATTTTTGTTTTCTTTCCACTTGTGATAAGCATTCTCTAGATCCTACTGCTAGTCAGGTTCTTTTCACTAGAGTTTTCTTTTAAAGGCTTTTTTGGAAACTGTGTTAGTGGGGTGGGTTGATTGGTTGGTCAAATTGAGGTGACCAAATTTGAAGAAGCTTCTGATCCCAATAAAATTTGGACTTGTGGACTCAGCATTCCTGATGGGCTCCATTAGCCAGTTCATGACTTAGGTCCCTGAAAAGAATGAATAATTACAGCAGTTTTCCAAAGAAACCGTACGTGACCTCTAGATAACTAGAAACTGATGAGAATGTAAATTTAATGCCCATACAGCTGTCAGTCAAGTTGTCAGGTCACTAGTATAACTTTTTCTTGGTTATTTTTGTAGAAGGAGAAATAATCAAAATGAAACTGCTAGTAATTAATATGTTCTTTAGAAGAAACAGTATTAGAGCCTATAGAATTCAGAGTATATACACATAGCAATGTAAAAGTAACTGAGCTTTCCTTCACAAAGAGTTTTGCCCTCCCCACCGCCCCACACATGCACAGTTATGTTGTGTGTTTGTTTTAGAATCAGTAAGATATATGCTTTCAAACTTCACACCAAAGACTGAAATGAAATCCTGTCTTGTTCTTTGACTGCTCAGATAATCTAAATTTATCATCTTGGTGGTGTTGAGAAAAATACCACATATCACCAGAGAATAAAATCACTAATTTTCTCTTGTCACTTTGCTGTATGTTCTGCTTCTTATTGATGGCTAAAATGCTGGAGATGTGAAATGATAGATGTGCCAGGGAACCTACCCATCTTAGTCCATGCACTGCAAGTTTTATTGCTGTATTTTCCGCCCATGTACATTTTTGGTTTGATATCTTTCCTAAATCATTCTTTGTGACCAAGCTCACAAATATATTAATATATTCTTTTGCAAGAGATCAAGCTAGAGCCTTCCTCCCGTTCCATCCTTGCTTTCCCATAGTAGAGGACAAAACGTTTTCCAGGCTTCCTTTTCAGATTTTCAATGCTGTACGCAGAAGAGGACACTAATAAGAGCTCCTTTGCAGGCAAGTGTGCCTATGCATTTCATGTATCCCATTCCCACATAAATATTGTGGGCCTTCACATGTCTTGAAGCAAACTGTGACAGAGCAGTAGTAGTAACTTTGTGCTGAGCATTAAAGTGAAAATATTTGCTGGAGTTCATCCAGGCTGTCTCCCAAAATGTACCCTTTTAGGAAAAATGAGTTTTAGTTAAGGGCTTGTAGCCTTTAGACTTTTCAGTTCACTATAGCGTCTTTTAGCTTCACTAGTTTTGTTGTTGTTTTTTTTTTTTTTNCTCTTTTAGCTTCACTAGTTATGTAGGTTTTTTTTTTTGTTTGTTTTCCCTCATTTCATTTTAAGTGCCTTATTTTTAGACAATGGTGGGGGAGGGCTGGAAGGGAGAGGAAAAAGCATTTTTTAAAATGACAGTTTGTCAATCNCCCTCATTTCATTTTAAGTGCCTTATTCTTAGACAATGGTGGGGGAGGGCTGGAAAGGAGAGGAAAAAACATTTTTTAAAATGACAGTTTGTCAATCACTTTTACTCATTTTGTGTTTTAGAGGGCAATGTCATTATTACACCTTTTTATCAGAAGGTGCATGTTTGTGCAGTTTTGAATATGTGCTTTCTTCTTCATGCTGCTTCTACCTTTTCATGGGTTCTTGTTTCTTTGTAATAATCTCTTCTGTAAACTCGGTTTTTACCACTGATTCTATTGAGATTCCATTTTATGCTTGCAGTTGTGCGAAGTAATTTATCTGATGTAAACAGAATAACTCTCTGGTACTAGTCGTGGATTGCCTAGTCTTTGTCTAAGTTTTACACTGATTTACATCAGATTGGCATAACAGATAAAATTACTGCACCCAGAAATGTTCAACATGTTTGAGGTTTGTTACCTCTGGATTTGTTAAGCCTTGATGAAACCTTTAGTTTTTATTGTAATTGTAGCAAGTATGATGTAATTATTACATTCCTAAAGTAGGAGAGAGACACTTTATGAAAATTTCCTCTTTAAGAAAGAGGAAATTAGGGTAGGGACCTCACTCCTAAATCAAAAATAATTCACTGATATTGGCCAAAACAACTGAAGATACATTTTTTTTAATAATTCAGTATTTCATTAGATTGTATTATGGAAGAGAAGACAGATATAGTTTACATCCACGAACCTCTTTGTAGAGAAAGAGAGAAGAATCCTGCTAGCTTTATCTGCAGAAATAATTTTCCCACTGCAGGACATTACTTGCGAGAGTAGGAAAATAATGTTTTTAATAAAATGCCAGAAATGCTTAGAAGTTACTCGACTCAAGAAATTATTGATCCCTGATCTCTCTCCTGTTTTTCTACCTTGAATATCTTTCTAACAAAACTCTGCTTTGGAAATCTTTGAAATAACGCTGGGGATTAGGTTCCATATAAGATTTAATTTAGGAAAAAGGGTGACTTGAAGACTGTTCCATGAAATCTGTGGCAACTTTGTATAGAATAGAGCTGTTTTATGATCTCACAGTTGTTTATGCTGAATGAGCATAAGTTGTGAACTCAGCAGTTCCCAAACAGTATTTGTAATATCTGCAGCGGTGGGAAGCCAACAGTTGGAAGTGCAATATAGTCTGTCTTCCTTAGTAAGCAAGTAAATGTGAAGCCCTGCAAATGGGTTTTGGCCCAGGGTTGTCAGCTTGCTCTGTTGGGATTTTCCTGGAAAATACTTGCAGCTGGAATATTTCTATCCCTATAACTACAAAGTTTGTGCAACTTTTTCTTTTGAAAAAAAAAAAATTATTAAGAAATGCAGCAAAAAAATGTATTCTTCAGTTGATCACTTAAGTCTTGAGACTGGAGTGAAGGGACTTAATATTTCCATACCTGCAGGTTTACCAAGCCATTTTGAGAGGTATTTTCACATAAAATCTATCCCCAAAATATCATATGGGAAAAAATACATACTTAGATTTAAAATAAATGTGCATAGATAAACATAAAGCCCTATACTGAGATACTTAATAAAATCTAGCACATTTTGTGCAGATCAAGAGGGGAGTCAAGTGAGAAGGTACCTCTGGAGGCATCTAGTCTAAAGCTCTGCTCCAAGCAGTCCATACTTCAAAGCTAGTTCAGATTGCTCAGGGCTTCATCCAGTCAAATTCCGAAAAGTTCCGGTTTTGGAGCCCTCACTGTTGCAGTGCTTCCCTGTGCTTTCAGTGAGGAATGGATTGAAGCTTTCCATGTTGTTTTCCATGATGTATCCATAATTATTTTCTGTCGTTCTCTTGTTGGCCACCTCTGGGCTCTCTTCTCTGCAGCTCTTGATTATGTAGCAGAGCTCCTTGCCCATAATTTTCCTAGTTTCCTAGTAAGTACTGACTACAGAAGCTACAAATTTAAAGAAAACAGTCAAAGTTGTGCTATGACACACATTTTGAAGAAGCAGCACCACTGTGGCCGTAACAGTCAATCTAATTGCCTTGTAGTACTGTGATGATCAGTGTGGAAATGGTCCTTTAAGAATTTTTTTTTCCACAACTGGTAATGGATCCCCAACAGGTTGGTAAATTGGAGACCTCTGCTTTATTGCTTAGGAACAAGGATCAAAACAAGTGTTAAAAGAAACAACCCCAAAGCCCTCAAGCTCTGGATTAATCATTATTCTTTCCATAAAGCCCTACTTTCAGAGCTCTGAAGTTACTTTCTTCGAAGGCAGATGTGCTAACCAAAAGGCCAACTTGCACGCGTTGATTGCAGTGAGAGGAGATACTATAACCTTGTTCCCGAGTAGACTATAAATTAGTCATAAACACTGAGCTTGGCATAATTAGAAGGAGGGATCAAAGCCTAAAACATGCTAAATGAGCTGCACAGTGTTTCGAGTAGGACTTTGTCTATGCCATAATCAGCCAAATTGCCAGCACCCACAGATTTGCTGTGCGAGCCCTCTTAAAAGCAAATGGGATAAAATGATTTGTCTGTGATGTTTTGGCGGGGATGCTGACAATAGTTAGAGCCAAGACTCACTGCCAGTATTAAAGCTTTCATCAACGGAAGGAGTCAAAGAAAGGAAGTATTGGTAAGAAATATGTCTGTCTGCACCATTTGACAGCAATGACCTGGCCGCAACCGTTGCTGATGTTTGTCTTGAGAAGCAGAAGCTGGTAGAATATTTGAAAAGCATCATATAGATTATTTTGACTTTTAGGACCCAAACAGTGAATGGCCTCTGAAGTCAGGAGTCCTCCGGGACATCGGTGACCTATGAAAGAGCAGGTCACCAGCTACAAATGAGCTCTTTTTGCTTATTTTTAACCCAGTGCACTGCATTAAAAGGTCTTCAGAGTTGGCATTAAAAAAGAGCTATAGCCAATTCATGGGTCCCAGCACTGAAGAAGAACAAATGATCTTTCCTCTCCAGACTCCAACCCACTCCTTCAGTTTTTGTCACGCAGAGGGGGAATGCAGACACTAATCAGGGACTTCCCATTGGTTTGTCTCTAACGATCTGCCAGTCAGAAATAACTCTCATCATAATTTGAGTCCTTAAAATTGAGTACTTCGAGGAAATGATCCCCTCTCCTAGACTGAAATGTGAAAGTAAATAGATTTTACAGGTAGAACTTTGAATTGTGGAAGGCAACTGCGTGCCCTGAAAAGAAGTCCTCATCTTTTCTGAAAGCAGCTGATGAGTCTCAAGAGAGCCCAAATACGGGTTTGTGACCTTTGCTGCTTGCGTCGGTGAGCACGTCAGGAGCCTAGGGGTGTCTCTTGCTGCAAGGCAGTATCACTTGCTGCTATTTTCCAGGTAAGAAATCTAGCTTGTTTTTTTTGCAAGGCACTTTTTTTTTTTTTTTTTTTNTTTTTTAGCAAGAATGCCTTTACTTGACACATCTTTTTTGCAGTAAATTCAGTATTGAAGGTATGCAGTGATTTTTTTCAAGTGATGTATTGGTAAGATTCATTCAGTGAAGCCAAGGATCACATGGCATTCCGTTTGAAATTCCATTTAATGAGCATTCAAAAGTTGGTTTAGCCTTCTGAGTTCAGTGACCATTGAATCCTCTGCACAGCACTGAATATCTCTTGGAGAAAAAAAGTTATTAAATGTGACCTTTTCTGACATTACTTCTCCTAGTCTTTGGTAATACTGAAATATAAGGGATTGCAAGCAATTTTTCATTCAACCATTGCTTTGTAGTAGAAAGGATAAAGCTCCAAAGATATTTAAGCTTTAGAGCAGCAAAGGCATACTCTGAAATTTCTTTTCAGTGGGCAGTCAGGTGGAATTTAAAATTCTGTTCTTATATAAAATCAAGTTTCTTTGATTTTATTCATGTAATTCTTGTGGTTTTCTGTATTACTAGGTAATACTGAAAGACTCTAGAAATGCAGGGCTCTAAATTCAGCTTAAAAATACACAGTGTGAAAATGGCTGCACGTATTCTGATTTCTCTAGGTATTTG
This sequence comes from Crypturellus undulatus, assembly GCA_013389825.1. Classification (NCBI taxonomy): domain Eukaryota; kingdom Metazoa; phylum Chordata; class Aves; order Tinamiformes; family Tinamidae; genus Crypturellus; species Crypturellus undulatus. The sequence goes on from VWPW01016603.1 coordinate 114,056, forward strand.
CCTGCATAAAATGCTCCTTTTTAAAAATAAGAATAAGACTTTACAAAGTTCCATGACTCCCACAGGCTTTTTACTTTTTCAGTATTTTCTCCTTAAATGCAGTTTGAAAATATCTTTCCAAATTTCTTTTAATGACTTTTTTCTGACATATTCAGTTTAAGTTTTTTTCTCTAAATTTAAAACTCAAGCAATTAAAAAAAATAGTTTCAGATTAAAACAAACAAACAAAAAAAACCTCTCATTTTTCAGGTTTGTTGGAAAAAAGTAAACTTTAAATTTTTTCCCCCAGGACATCTCTTTATATAACTCATATGTAATATATCTTAGTACCATTATGCAGATGCAAATTCTGTATAATATCAGCAGAGATTAGGACAGAATAAGCAGTTTCTTTGCATCTACTTCACATGAATTTCATAGGAATCTTATCAGAAAATACAGGTTCTTTCTTAATATATTCCTTTTTAATTTTTTTGGTGTAAAGTCAATTTATTTCCATTATTGAATTTTTAGTAATGAACAGAATGAATTATTCTGAGAAAGTATTTCTAAGGAAAATATGCAAAGGTTTTCCCTCAGCAGAATGTAATTCATAGAGTCCCTGGAAAGAGTAACTGGAATATCAAAGACTAAGCTTGTCTTGGGGGACAGACGGCTGGAATCAGTGCAGCAGGAAGTGGCCAGTCTTTTGGTTTTGCTGGAAATATCAAGCAAGATTATTTTTGATCCTTATCTCAAATTGAATCCAAGAAGTTTATCAAATATAGTAATATCTTTTAAATTCCCTAGCAGGACTGAAAATCCATTTGGTGGATGCTGAGAACTGTCCTTTGAATAATAGTGGGAAACTATTTAGTAATGCATACTTGAATTTAATATCTGTGAGTTGTTCTGCCTTTCCTGTACCCAGGATGTTGCCCAGAGGCAAGTTCTTTCTGTTAATTTTTTCCTTCTGTTCTCTATTCTCAGCATCTTCTATAAACAAATGTGTTCTGTTAGGGACTTTTCCAACACACAGATAAACAGCACAATAGCACCAACAGTGATGTAACTCATCTTTTCAATATTATATAACTATATGCACGGTATACAAAAGCAAAACTGTATTTTCTAGAGTGCCTGATATAGCAGGACCTTACAGGCCTTTTGCTGTGCTCTCATCTTGTTATAAACTGATTTTGTATGGTGTGACAGCAATATATTCTGTAAAAAGATGTTGAATTCAAAACTGGACAAGCAAGGGGAGGAAAATAACCTTTACTTTAGAATGTGAACTTTTAGGAAACTTTTTGTTTTTGTGGAGTACATGTGTGCGAATCCAACAAAAGAAGTTATACCTGCCAAAACTTAAGAGCCTGTAAATTGAGAACATATCTTGAAATTATCCAGTTTGAAATATCTTATGGATACTGAGCTCTTGAATGAGTTCTTGAATCTAGATGAGATAATTATGAGCAAAGTCCATAACAAAATCTCAACAGTAATATGGCAAAAGTCATCAGATTTTCAGATGTGCATCCCCATTTTTTTCAGTTTTTCCACAGTCAGAACTTGACGATAAAAGGAAAAATGGATTTTTTTTCCTTATTATGCATTGATGTACCTTGAGATAAAAGCAGGCTGTCACCACACTGAAAGAAATAGTAAATTACTTTTTGCAGGAAGATAAAAATATGCCACATTTTGAAGAAAAAGATAAATTTTGAACAGTCTTCTAATACATGGTTGCAGTATGATTCTGTATTAAAGAAATAATTAAGCAGAGCCTCTGATAATGATACTTGTGGGATCCTGCAATCTGCTTAAGGAATACATAGGTGATTAACATTATGGTATTTTTACCTCCAAATAAGATCTCTGTGTCTATTAAGTTAGATGGGGAGATGATTCATTATTTAAAAGTAGTGATTGATGAGAAAAACTATATGCCAATTATAACTGTTTACACCTCAGGAGCCTCAGCTTTATTTGCTATAATGCAATGTCTATGGAGAACATCCTCTTTAGCCTGTATGTTACTGGAAAAAAAAAATTCCCCCTAAAATATTTCTGGTTATCCTATGTATTATAGCTGAGTTGATGGCAATAGCACATCCAGGGGACAGACTCCTCTCCATGCGGACCGGAGGGCCTGTTCCCTTGCGCTTTCCAGATGCTCATAGTGTGCTACAGACTTCTTTCTTTACTGCATCTGTTCTTTTGCTTTTATCGGGGGAATGTGTCATTGATTAGTAAAATTCCTGTGAGTTTGCTCGTCTCTTAGGTTATTCTCCCCAGTGATAGCGTCAGTGAGCATACCTGGAAGCGCCTTCAAAAGGAAAAGGATGTCACAGCTGTAGTGTTAGGAGTGACGACTGAACGTTCAAAAAGCTTTTGCACAGCAGAATATGCCCTTTTCAGGTGCTATTAATCAGAGGTCAGACTGTCATGTGGATTCCACGGACCACTTAAATGGTTGATTTGGACAGGAGGTGAAGAGGGTCCCTCCGTCAAGACTGACTTTATCTTTCTATTCTATGCATCTATATATGCGTGGACGTGTGTATTTGAAGAAAACTTTCAGAAAAGGCCTTTTGTTGCTAGAACTAATTCTCCATCAAGACATGTGTCCTGCAGCCTCTCTTGTGCCTGTCGCAGGTTGCTTTTCTTCAACTACAGACACTGAGGCAATAAAACACTGTTTGACCGTCTCTGAAAAGAGGTGCAGTGGGTGATGATGAGCAAGTGACAGAAAAAATGCATAGGTTTGTGCATAAATTTACATTTGATTTTGAGGTATTATCATCTGGATGGACAATTCCATTTTTTTTCATTGAGTTATAAAAACATTATTCTTGATTTGTTAATAAAAACTTTCCCCAGTTATATGGAAGTCTCAGTCAGCTGGGAAGATGAATATGGAAGACTCTTGTGTAGTTCTGTACTGTGTGCTTAATTATGTTTGCTGAAAGGATATCATTTTCTCTTTAAATCACAGGTGTTGAAAGAGCAGGAGAATTTTTTTTCCACATACTTAACCTTTAGAGTTTAAGTGCTTTAGTACTGATTTCAACTTTTTTCCTCTGTAATTTAGGAAAATTATAAAATTATAGATATTTAAAATAGCTCTGTACACCTCCACAGCATGTCTCAAGGCAGGCTGAGCTCTATACGTGGGCCTAACATTCAGGCAGGTGACTTGATTGGAACAAAGGTTGCTAACGAATGCTGAAGAAAGCTGCCTAATTAACAGGCTTTTCATTGTGCCTTGCTCTAAGCAGCCTTCGTCACACACACGAGCTCTCATCAATCACTGCAGGTTAGCGGGGAGCTGCATGGCACTTGCAGAGGGAAAATTGCTCAGTTTTGCAGCATCAACCGACCTGCAGGCCTAACTCCCATGCAAACCCTAACTGCAGGACAGCCAAATTCACGTTCATTGCATCTTGGTCATTCGTATACAACCTGTAAGCAACACCCCTGGTTTGATGTGTGTTGACAACTGTATGGGTACAAAAGCTCAATGTTGCTTTAGGGGCAGACTGGCACCTGGGATTAAAGACAATTTTCTGTTCTTCGAAACGCTACTGTCATTGCTTTGCGTGTCAACTTTTTTTGGATGACTTATAGTCTGTGTGTTTTTGGCCATCCATAAGCTCAATGATTTAAAAATCCATTTCTGTACGTTATCTACAAATCCCGAGGGGCCCTGAGTGGTGCTGGTACTAAATGCTGTTAGGTAAAACTCGGATTTTACCGGCTCTTTCACTAATATTTCCTCTATGCAACAAGTCAATGCTTAGGAGCTCTGGAGAATTTGTGGTTCTTGAGGTGGTTTTTTCAAAGCAGTTAATACTGAGCAAGGGTGGAATTGCCCTGGTGGAACAGGGTACCAACAGCTTCCCTTCAAGGCAGGAGTGTTGCCTGATGGAGCATCTTTAGGAGAACTTTTCCTGCACAACAAGCATTTCTGACATTCTTCATGTGTGCTGCTATTTTTGGTGGCGATAAGACTGAAAAAAGCTCTCCTTAATTACAGACATAACTTAATTAGTTAGGATAAATGTTACTTTCATGAGACAATTAATTGGCTTAGCTTTTAGTAATGCCAGGTGTCCATTAGGGCTTCATGTCCTTTGCGTTAGCCTCACAGGCTGCTCTTTTAAAGGAAAAGTGAAGTACATGCATTTTTCCACAAGAACCTTTTGGTGTTTAAAAAAAGTGCAACAATATTTTCTCATTTTATCTTTTCACGATATGTACTATTTTACATATCGTGAAAAGATAAATTGAGAAAATATTGTTGTATTAGCCAGAAAAACAAACTGTCAGTGTATGCAGAGCCTCTGCAGGGGGAAAAAAAGCAATTGAAAGTGTTGGATTGAATTCCCCCACGGCTGAACTTGGCCATTAATTTACAGCACTGGGACTGCTTATACACTTGCAGCTTCAACTGCCTGCCAATGCAAACGTTCTTTCTAGAGAGGCTGAATAATAATTACATGTATAATGTGGTTCCCACCACTTAGTCTTTTGGGTGGTTGGTTGAGATTGTTTTGGTTTTTTTCCTTTTGAATGAGAAAGAAGATACTAAAAGAAATATGCCTTATTGTTGAAGAAAAATATTAGTTTAACTGTAAAATAAAAGGGTGAGAGTATCTTTGTCATACACGCTCTGAAAAGATAAGTGTTTCAGAAGCAGGTGATTCTTAATCAAAAGATTAAAAATTAAATTTCTAAATCCTTAAGCTGAATTTATTGGGTTACTGGTGAGTATATGTCAGAGATCAAGAAATCAGACACTTGTGCTTTTATCTTATGTGGGAGATCTTTTATCCTGCTGGAGAGATGCAGGTAGGAAATGCTATAAAAAATTTCTTCACTGTGAGAAGTAAAATGTTGTTGTGAAGTGAAATACATGGAATTTGCCAGTCATTTCCTGGTTGTATTCTGTGGTAGAAATGAAACCTCCTGGAGTGTCTAAAAATTTTTATTTCTTAACTGGTAGTGTTTTAAGACAGCTTTGAACCTTATCTGGAAGGTTAAAAAGAGATGTCCTTAAGATTAGCATTCAACAAGGTGCTGGAGATGCATTTTGTGCAAACAGAAAATAGCACCAACTTTGGAAAATTAGCCATTGAAAGTTTGAAGCATCTGGTCGCTTAAGCAAGCAAGAACATGAAAGTTTGAGTAGGAAGCATTAATGAAGAGGGCCAATTCTCCGTTCCAGGAAGAGCTGGTGAATTTTCTGGGCCTAACTTGGAGAGCTGCAAGAAGAGCCCCAACCAACTGGTGAGCCCAGTGCCAGGGCTCTTTGGATATACCACGCTGCACACTGCAGCATCTGAAGCAAAGCCTGGTGTAGCACCAGGCAGGTATCAGGATTTTTCTACATGTTTAAATATTTGTAGCTAAAGTTTACTAGTGCCCTGTACTGCATTGCACCACTGTGCCTTCTTCAACCTCAGGGAAGCTTTCTCCAGCTAGAATTTCTTAATTTCATTTTTGCTATGATCCCTGATGCAGGGGAAACCTGTCTGAAAAGCAAAGCATATTTTCAAAAGCCTGGCAGGGCTCAAAGAGCTTTGGCAATGTTCTATTACACAGACTGGGTTAGCTAATCCAGGAAAATAGTATTAAAAACAGAGCAGTGTTTTTTGTTGTTGTTGTTTTGTGTTTTGTGTTTTTTTTTTTTTGACATTATTTGCTAATTTTTGACAGACATATTAGCAAAGAGGTAATATTAGAAGGCGTCTGATCTCTTCCACTGTAGAAGTCCTAAGTAAATGAAGTCACTAACAATTGATTTGTGAGCACGTATCTAGAATTTAGAAGAAATTGGTTTATACTTCCGATGGCAGAAAACAAGAAAGATATTGCACTTAACACATGGATACTGGAGTCAGAAAGCTAGTTCTCCTCCCAAAATGCCTAAGAATTTAACAAAGAACTGAACTCTTCTTGGCTGTCAGTTACAGTCCCTAGCTTGGGGAAGAGCACTACCCAGCACGCTGCTCATTGCCTGCTTTCTCGCCAGCATGAATGACCCTCACAGCTCTCCGAATGCAGAGAGCGAGTTTTAAAATCAGAGGTGGGATCTGCCTCGGGTGGTGCCTAGGGGATTGCAGCTCTTGTCTGCAAATCTCATGCTGGAGAGCTTGGCTGCTCCATGCAAGCGTGTGGGAAATATTCCCCATTGCTCCACTGTAGTTTTGCAGCTTTTTTTTTTTCATGCCTCTCATGACCTCTTTTAAACCTTAAGAGAAAGGTTGCAGAATTGAAAAGCTGTGAGCCAAAGTGCTAAGTCCTTGCTTACAGTTGATTTCTATTAACTTTTGAGATGCTAAAATTTTAAAGCCATTTGTTACTTATGGGATGCACTACAAAATAGCAGCAACGGCCACAGTGGAGCTCAGGGATTTCTGTTCTTGTAGAAATAGCAGTTATGTGACCAAGTCCGTGTCACAGATTACAGGGATGGTGACAATAATTCCTTTGCTTGATTTTTCAGATATTTTCTTTTTTTGTTTTCTGACTTGATAGTTCTTAAATGATAAAAGGTTTGAGGCTTTTCTGAGATTCAAAACACACGGCAAGTAATGTGTATGCACTGTGTAAGGTAAAGGGGGAGAAAAAGTGGCATGGAGTACATGCTGCAGTCATGTAAATACATACTTCATTCTCGTTTGAATCTATAGGATGTTTAATGAAATACTGACAAGTAAATCATCCCCTACCCAGTTACCAGTAATCATTTATAAATGCTTCGTTCCTCCTTTCTCAGACATCTCATCCTATTTCTCACAAAAACAAGTTAGAATTGCTGGTCTGAGTGCTGTGGAATCCCGTGTCAGAAATGCAGCTGTGCCTACCTCAGGCATGTGCTCAGCCTACAAAACGCTCGTTCCCAGACACCAGGCAGCAGTCTGGCTTAAATGCAAGCTCCTGAAAGACTTACACAAGAGGGCAAGTCCAATCGTTTGTACAGGTACTGGGAAATCTGAGCAGAACTACCTTACTCAAAGTTATAGCAAAACATAAAAGAATGAGTTACATAATAGCGGCCGTAAGTCAAAAGAACGGGCAAGCCTCCTCGGGGAGGCTATTAGCGGTTGCAAAAGTAAGAACAAGCTTTAAAGCCAGGCTGGCCGAGGGCCGAGCACCAGCTCCCAGGCTCTGCAAAGCTTGTGCCTCCCTAGTCCCGTGCGCAGACCTGGCATTGCAAAGAGAAGAACCTGAAAAATGTAGACAGAGTGGGGTTTTTAAAAGCCATCCAGAAAATCTTTCCTTTCTTTGTAGCAAAGGAGGGATTGGGCTTTAAATGGCATCATGGGATTTATGCAACCTCCCCAATTTGCCACAGGCATTTCTCCTTTCCTGCTGCTCTTCCATGTGTCCTTATTCTCCTCTTATTGCTTCACTGATAATGAATTTAATAGCGCCAGAGCTCGCTGAACCTGCTATTTCCTAAACAATAATCAATGTCTTGTTGTAGGGCTCTGTGTTGGTCTTTAGTTGTGTTTTCTCCCGTGAGTACCCTGTCATACCTCCGTGCATCTTCCCTGACTGTGGATTTACACATGGACCATTTCCTAGCAGGTCCTCGGGCTCCAACTTCCCCTCTCGGACCTTTTCCAACTGCACCCTTCACAAAGGACATTGTGAACGACCTTTCCTCCTGCCTGACCCTTGGGCTCTGAATTACCTGCCAATAAGCTCTTCAGTACATGGTGCGCAGCTCCCAAATTTCTTGATGGTTTTTGCGTTGATGGTTGTTTGGGCTGGAGGATTTTTCCTTCCAATCAAACCCAAATTCTAACATTTTCTGTTAAGATAACCTTAATTGTAGGTTCTGAAGATAAAACTGACAGTATGCCTTTTTTTTTTTAAAGAAAAAAAAAAGGCNGTAAAACTGACAGTATGCCTTTTTTTTTAAAAGAAAAAAAAGGCATACTACATGAATGTGGGAGTAGGATTATAGTATTTTCCTACTCNCATACTGCATGAATGTAGGAGTAGGATTATAGTATTTTCCTACTCTGGGATTCTGGCTGTTTTTCAAACAATGAACTAAGCTCTGTAATACATGGATAGGAAATATGTACGAGGAGCAGCAATTTAGTGCTGAGCGCAGTAAACACACAACTTAATTCCTCATGTCCTTTGTTTTTCCCCCATATAAATATTGGTCTGTATAGACTCTGAATTGATTCTCTATAGTGGGGGACTGTAGTATTTATCCATTTTCAGATAGGAAAGGGCAGCACAGAGGGGTTATGTGATTATTTGGAGATCACTCATCCAACCATTGGTAGACAAGTCAAGAAATCTACTTTTTCTGAGTCTGAATCCTATCTTCACAAATCCACCCATAATAATGGGTAATATAATTTTATTTTATATGCTCATTTAGAATATCATGAGTAATTTCAATATCATTCAGTGCTTTATTTCTCCTTAAACAGATTTGAAATGATTTGCTTTCGTTGAGTTTACCCCTCATATACATGAGAAATTTGTCTTATGCTGCCAAATAAATCATGGTGATTTCTGGTCTCAGTTCTAAACACTTAATGTACTTTATTAAGTATGTATTATGCTAAGAGTATTTGGAGGCAATTTGAGATGCATATGACCATATAAATTCGTATTAAAAGGCTACAGAAAGAGCTTTGAAGCCATTAGTGCCACTTTTGTAGATAATTATTTAGGGTGTCTTAAATCCAGAGATTATCTGACTGCTTCACATGATGAGCCATTAAATCCTCATATGAAACTTGGTGAAAAATTTTCAGTGGTTATGGATTAGCTTATCTTAGTGTTTAGTAGCAAACTCATTTGTCTCCTTTGAAAATATCAAACAGGAATGCTGGTTGCTCCTCAGCTGCAGAAACCCAGAAGAAAATGAGCTGAAGGGCAAAACCCTCCACATACTGAAGATTTGTTTTGTCTTTCACATTTTCCTTCTGAAATGGTTAAAGGCTGTAGCTCAGCTTTGGCTTTTGAGATAGGATTTGGAGCATCACCCCATTTAATGGATCTGTTGGAGGAACTGATAGTTCTGTTGGGAATGACTTGTCTTGTATGAAGCCCTTAAAAACCCTGTGTGAACACACCTGTGGGGACAATGTGCTTCAGTTGTGCCAGTCTTTCATTTCTCTCCAAATCTTACCAACTAATGACGTTATGCAACCTCAAGCACCAGAGGCTGGAGAAGAACTTCTCTGTGCCAACTGGTGAGGAAGTCGTGAAAATAATAGCACAATGCTAGGTTAAGGGAAACTAGAACACAGATCCAAAGTCCTTCCCCCTGCTTACAAGTTCGGAGGGACCTAATAAAGCAGCTGCTGCATCCCATGGATGTGGCTGTCATAGCGGAGGGCTGAGGGAGTTCTTACGAGATCACTAGCACTTCCTCATCTATGAGTTACTATATTATTTCTGACATTTTTTTCCAACCTGTTCTAAACAAGGGGAAAAAAAAGAGGAGGGCTGTAAACATTGAGCAGTCTCTTCAAGGCTCAATCCCCTTATTTGCTAACAAGGTTTTTCCATGTGTGTAACTTCACTGGTTTTGTTGCAACCTGAGCTCATTAGTATTTCTCCTGACCGCTCGGAGCAGGGAGAAGGTTTCCATTTTAGAAGGCAAGGAAATACGAACTGATTTATCCCTGGGAAAGACGTACCGTTGTGCACTTGTCTTTTTGTGTGCCTCTTAGTCATTGATGTGCAATCTGTCGTCTGCAGATTCCTAGCATCTGAGGAGGTCCCGAGCAAATAACAAACGTAGGCAAGCCTCTTCTCAGGGAATCGTATCCTCCCTGGGAACGACGTTTATGTTCCTGCTACTCCTGTTATTTCCAGAATGTTTCAAGCAGGATTCCCTGCACAGTCTGTTTAATTGCAGTCATATGTTCTCTCTTTCTGTGTTCCACTTTGGCAGCGCTGAGTTCCCCAGCACGGATATGAGCAAAGCTGGGCAAAACCCCGGCCTTACAGTGCACCTCAGCTGGCACTGCACATATCTAGAGGCGCATAACATAGAATGGTTGAAGCTCCTTCCTTCAGAACAAATAATTTAGCAAATGCACTAGACATTTTCAAGGCTTTTTACTTTGACCAAGCGTGGGCATATATATTTTTTTTAAACTCATTTGAAAAGCAAAGCTCTTGCAAATTCCTAAGTTCCATTTGAAAGCATGTGGGCAGGATGGCTCTTCAGCGAGAACGTTAGAAGAACTTTTTTAACGTTATCGTACATAGATAAGTGCTGCTTTTTGTTGTTGCTGAAGCAGGCCCAAAAAAGAAAAAAAAAGAAAAAGAAAAAGAAAAACAGAGATACCTGCTGCGCCGGTGGGTGCANCAGCGAGAATGTTAGAAGAACTTTTTTAACTAACTATGTACGTAACTATGTACGTTATCGTACATAGATAAGTGCTGCTTTTTGTTGTTGCTGAAGCAGGCCCAAAAAAGAAAAAAAAAGAAAAAGAAAAAGAAAAACAGAGATACCTGCTGCGCCGGTGGGTGCAGTCGGCCAAAATTTTATGAAGCTGACAACTGACTCTTAAAAATAGAAATTCCCGGGGGTTGGTCTATAAATGTTTGTCCACTTGGTGTGTGGTTTTCTAATTCACCCCTGCTGTTGCAGTGTTTTGAAATAACACGTGTACAATTGCTGTTATTTACTGCAAGCTCTCTGGAGCTTGCACCGAGGAGAAGAGGATGAGGAGGTGTGTGCTTGATCCTGCGGGCTTCAGTAGTCTCAGTTGTTGTGAGTGTTTTTCTGTGATATAGGATGGATGTGCGAGGGATGTAAAATGATCTAGCGCTCTTTGCAAAATATTTCCTTATTTCCTGACTTGGAAGTTCCACTTTCTGTTACCCTAACTCTTAGCGATCTATGAGGTCCCACTTAGCAAAGGATATTCACAGTGTGTTTTCAGTCTATGGATGTTCAGCCTGCGAGTAATCTGTATAAAAGCTGGTTGCATTTGCTTGCCGGGGGCTGATGTTGATGGGCATCTTACCGTTTATGTAACTGGGTCCTGACCCTGGAGTCTTGGCCCAGACCGGCACTTGCATCATGCCCATTCACCTGAGTGCGCAGTGAAGAGTATAAGCTTATATAATTCCTATGGTTTCAAAATACAAGTAAACCACGTAGCTCTGGCCTGACTCGAATCATGTGGCTCAGCTCAGCTGGGTTGTGCTCTGTAGCCTGGGGAGCTGAGTGCCCAGCCAGGTGAGGAGAGACAAGCAAGTGATGGGACCTTCCCAAATTATGGGGAAGTCTTTTTGAACCATGTGTTTATTTGGAGCTTGATTTAACAGAATATTAATGCAATTATTTTCTGCTGTGTTACCTTATCTAGTCTTAGCTTGTTTACTGTGATACTACTTTTTAGATACTGGAGTATTTCATGCCTTTTTCATGTGGCTCTTATATTCACAAAAGTGAGAGTGCTGCTCTTTGTCTTTCTTGACACTGTTTTCATGTCTGTTAGTGCTTCTGTTCTTTCCCTTTTATCTTATTCAAGGCCAGTGCTATTCTGCGCCAAATTTCGTCTTATTTTCTCCAATCAGTGTTTATGTGTATTTTAGTATCTACAGCCATGGAAATTGTGGTTTTAACTTGCATTTAAAAATAAATGGCTGGCTTCACCGTGTGGTGCTTTATACTGCCTCATGGGCCCTGTAACGGGCTCCTATCCTTGGCTCTTCAACTGCATACTCTGTTGTCTCCAATGGGAATTTTCAATTTGAGATTTTTTCACTCGCTAGTCATTAAAGTTTGTAATATTTGTATTTCTCCATCTCATTGCTCTATTCTTCATTCCCCTCAAGTCTAGATTTTTCTCTGAGAATACTAGTTTCAAGGTTACTCTCTCGTGATTATTTAAGTATAATCGATAACTTAATAGCATCCCCAAAGAAACCGCTTCTCTCCACTGGCACAAATTTAAGTTTTCAGCCTGTTTCATTGCATCAGTTACTGATGGAAATACCGAGAGCTGGAGCCAAGTTGTCTTGGACCTTCTGGCTTACTGGAATTCTTATCTGAAATTTTGCAGGCATCAGGTTTTCAAAGGAAAATAATCACCCTGCTTGCGCATCCCGTTGCCTTGAAAGTGAGCAGCTGAGAGCTTGACATTTCCCATAAAATACAGCTAGCTTTTCCTTGTAAATAATACTTAAAAGGTATTCTTTTCCAGCTCTGGCTGAATATACATAGAGCAATATTGCTTACCCTCAAAAGACGATGAGCAAAAATTTGCTTGCTTGCTTTTTCCTCACTTAAGTGCCTAAGTACTGGCCAGAGCAAAACTTGAAGCGGGGCCACGTGTCTGATAGATGTGCAGCCTTTCCTACTTTGGGATCAGTGTCTGGAATTGAAATCCAAATCCAAGTAATCTGCAAGATGAATTATTGTTGCCCAACTAAATCCCTTAATGAGCTAAAAGCGTGAGCTTAATGTGCTAAAATTTTGTGAGTTTGCACATAAGTCTATAGCATCCTAGCCTGTTACTATTGTATCCTTCCTAACACAGCTCTTTCTAACACTGGTTGGTTCTGCAGAAGCCTTTTTGTCCTTCTTACTAGGGCAGATTAGAATATCTTCTATATCTGTATATACACAAATATTGAACGTACTGTTCTGCCATGAAATATGCAGAAATCCAAGCAACCCCCAAATTTTAAAAATAAAGTTACCCTTGGCTGTGTTGGTGGGCAAGGTTAACACCCTTTCTTTTTAGTTAAGCATGCACACAAACATGACTTGATGACTCCCTGTGTCCTTTTCCTTATCTCGGCGCCTTATTACTGCTTCTCTAAGAATGAGAATTAGCCAGTGAAGCCCTGATCTGAATTTGTTGGCTTCTAATCTGACAAATGCTGACAGCAGACAGAGAATAAAGATATGTCATGATTTATATCGCTTCTGAAGGCGCTGGTTACTATCAGTTAGAACTTTCACATCCAAAGGTGAAGAGAAAGTAGAGCTGCTGACTTATACGTATGAGAGCTAAGTTACAGAGTTTTGAGAAAGAAAGATGAAAATTTTGTTGGTTTTCCAGTATTTCTGGCAGATGTGTGTATTAGAGCCCTGGAGATCTTCCAGACCAGTCAGCAGCCTTCCAAAATCCTTTAATTCCCATGGTCAATTAGAGTGCAAAATATTTTGCTTTATTTTCATTAGAAGTATTACTTATCAGGCACCAGTTCTATCCTGTTAAATTTACTTGATGTAAGATCAAGTATTCATAGAGATGAACTTTATAAAATATATTACATAACACTTTAGACTGGAATTGCTTAATTTAATTTTCTCAGTGGTATTTTGGATGGCAAGCAGAGCCACTTGACAAGAAAATCCACTCTGCTTGCCTGTCTGCCCCTCGCCTTACAACTTTTTCTCCCCAGCATTGTCCGAAAGGTCAAATATGTCTGTTTTCTGCAAATAAGACACTAAAAAAGTGCTCAGATGGTGGCAGGGAAGAGAATAATCGTGTTTGCAGTAACAGTCATGAGTTTTGCATACCCTGCAATGTGTTTGCTTTGGCTTAAGTCCTATCTTACTGATGTGACATTAAAAAAAAAGTGTATTTAACTTGAATACAATTTCCTTATACAAAGTGTCTCCTTTTTTCCCTTGTGTTTTGGCTCTGATTCAAAATCCATAAACGGAAAGCTTTCTTGTGAAAAGCAATTTCCTGGTGAAAAGGATGAGCGAATGAGTCTAAAGCAGGTCTCAATTGCATACAGAAAAACAGATTTGGAGCCTGTTACATAATCAAGAAAATAGTGTGAAGAAGCCGTCTGGATTTATGATTCCAAAGGCAGTAATGAAGTTGCCCTTAGATGGGAATTTTGCCTTTTTTTTTTTTTTTTTTCCCATATATCAATTTATACTGTATATAGGTCAAAAGTTTTCAAAAAGGAGCATTATCGCCTGCACGTGGTTAGTTACAGAATCCCTCATTTTTTTTGTAATTCTGTGAACATAAGGTGTAACAGAACGGCTTAGTTCTTTCATGAGATGAACATCTTTATTTGCACTAAAAAAACAGATTTCTAATCACATTTTAGCACACTGAATCTTGGAAAAAATGGTTTCCTATTGTGGTTATTCTGCAATTCTTGTAATTTCGAACAGCTTTTCTAGTTGTCTAATTTCAAGTCACAAATGAAAACACATCCATACTTTTTTTTGCTCTTATCCTCTGAGTTAATTGCCTAATTTTTATCACGGGAAAGCTGTTGAAAGTAATAGACCCCATTTTAATTTTATAGTTGGTCATCACAGTGATTATCCTGATAGATACCATATGGAAAGGAGGCAGTTGCCGTAGGAAGGGCTAAGAGAAGGCAGTGACTCTAAAGACAGCAGATGAGGAAAGTTAAAGGAGCAGAAGCCTAACTTGCAGAATTAACATAACGGCAGGAATATCTTGAATATCCTTTAATTCTATTTATACTGCATTGCATTAGTGGCTCGCTCCACTTGGCATCGCAGACGTGAACCATCTACATGAGGATGGTTTCCCCAGGGACTGAACAGAATCCCACAAAAATGGAGATATCAAATGAAAACCTGCGGATAAAACTTAACATTAAAAATAGTAAAGTAACTCTCCACCATTTTTCCCCCCAGGGCAGGTCTCTAGGGATCATTTTGTATTTTTTTTTAAGCCAAGCTGGTGTTTTTAGTAATGACCTGGAAGAGCATCGTTGTGCTGGGATGTAGAGGTCGTGAGGACTGAATCCCTGGCTAGGCAGAGGGCAGGCCAGCAGGAAGTATTTCGGGACATAACTTGGGAACTCTTGGGAAACAGTCTCTCAGCCCGGGATTTCTGCAAGAGGTGGCTATTTTTAAAAGATAATCACTGCCTGTGAAAGAATTATAGCCCAAAGGGACAATATGAAGAATTTTTCAAGATCTGTAGGGAATGAACTATCGCTGGCAACTGTTATACCAGGATTCAGTGTTTACCAGGATTCATGTATTTGCTATTTGATCTGTGCCATATTTTTAAGTCCTATGGTGTGTGCTTCATTGGAGAACGTATTTAGATAATCCCATTTCATTGCTTTCACTACAAGACTGAGCCTCTTCTTTGCACGTCTGGCTTTGGAGGACAAAACTAGCAGGAGTGCAGCGTTCCCAAGGCACTTGCTTGTTCATGGGCCTCCACTCGTGTGATGTATAAGGGGAAAAAAATGTATGTTTATGGTATTAACTGAAACCAGTCTTCCAAAGAATGACTCATTCCATCATTAAACTTCATGTTATTTCGCAAACACTTTCATAAATCGATTTAACCTGCGGTGCGTGATGAAAATGAAAAATCCCAGCGCCTTAGACTTAGGATGTGTTTCCTGGTGAGCCTAGGAACCAGTTCCCATTTAATGGGAATCACATTGCTCATTTCACAAGGGCAAAGGCAGTGAAAGGGATTGTAAAAGAAAACTGGGGACCATGTTCTTGGGTGATAGACGCTTGCAGAGCAATAGGTTGTCCTTTGCAGCCTGTTTTCTCTCCTTGTTAGTATGGCTGGTTCGTGTTGCCTTCACAAGCAGGACTGCAGAGATGTGCGCTCATATAACGACATGGAAACACATTTTCAATTTGAACTAAGCATTCTGACACCTATTGCAGCAAACTGTTGCTTTATGGGGGCTGGCTACAATTAAGAAGTTGCATTTATCAAACCAATTTGTTTGACTTGTTAAACCACCCCCAGACTCATCCTCTAAGGGTCTTTGCGCGCAGCAGTCCCAGCTCTGCGGAGTCTGGACAAACTGGAGGCCTTAGCCTGCTTCCCAGCGGGATTCGAGGCTTGCCTGGCTCAGCACAGCACTTTTTCCAATGGGAAAAGCAGACGGCTCTCCCGGCAGGCGGGAGGCTGCCTTTGGAGCTGTGCGGTGATGAGCTCTTCCTCTGTTAGGAAAGCTTCTTAATTTCCTTGTGTCTTGAAATCATGTGTAGGAGGGTTTCTTTTCCCCTCCTGCAAATCACTTCTCATCTGTTCTGTTTTAATGTCTTGGAATGTTTTTTCTTCCTGTGTGCTTTGGCAATGCTTTTTCGCCAAGAGGTACCCAGTAGGGAAAACAGCCAAGAGCAAGAATGCAATTCTGCAANAAATTTGACTTGTTAAACCACCCCCAGACTCATCCTCTAAGGGTCTTTGCCGTAGTGAGCAGCAGTCCCAGCTCTGTGGAGCCTGGACAAACTGGAGGCCTTCGCCTGCTTCCCAGCGGGATTCGAGGCTTGCCTGGCTCAACACAGCACTTTTTCCAATGCGAAAAGCAGACGGCTCTCCCGGCAGGCGGGAGGCTGCCTTTGGAGCTGTGCGGTGATGAGCCCTTCCTCTGTTAGGAAAGCTTCCTAATTTCCTTGTATCTTGAAATCATGTGTAGGAGGGTTTCTTTTCCCCTCCTGCAAATCACTTCTCATCTGTTCTGTTTTAATGTCTTGGAATGTTTTTTCTTCCTGTGTGCTTTGGCAATGCTTTTTCGCCAAGAGGTACCCAATGGGGAAAACAACCAAGAGCAAGAATGCAATTCTGCAAAGGGAAAGTTTGCTCCGTGACTTCTTTGCTCTGTAAATCTTTGACGCACTTGAATGCCATCAGCACTTGTATTTTAGCACCATTAATTTTTTTATTAAATTGATACCTTGCAGTCTCCTAAGGGCCTTTATGCGGTAGATGTGTTGAAGGTGTTTACAGGGCGTATTAGCCTTTATTTGTGCTAAAAACCAGAATGGCCAACTGCACCAAGTGGTTTCCTGAGCAGAATTAGCACGTGCAACAAAAATGTGACGTCTTGGAGCCATTGCTTGTTGTAACGATTTTGGGAAAGAATCTAAAGTGGGAATGAAATGGGATGAACAGTGGTAAAATGATCATCTGAAAGGATAGTTGCATATTTTTTGAATGGCAATAATGTCTGTCTACTCAGAACAGGCAACCAGTCACACTGGCAAAATGCACTCAAATAGTCCATACTGCTCTGCAAACAACAGGAATCCCTGGAAGAACGAAATCAAGTCAAGAGGAAATACAAGTTTCTTTCAGTATTTTCCAAAGCTGATTAAAAGTTTCCTCGTTGCCCATGGCAGCAATTTGGTGCACAGACCATGGTCCATGTGTGTTTTATGGAGAGAGGCCGATAAAAAAAAAAAAAAAAAAAGTTATTTTAAATTTTTTTTAAATTTAATAATTAATGAAGTAAAAAAAAGGAAAAACTCAGGAAAAAAAAAANGGCCTTTATGCGGTAGATGTGTTGAAGGTGTTTACAGGGCATACTAGCATATGGGGCATACTGCATATTGGGCATATTGAAGTTATATTGAAGTTAGTGACTTATGTAGTCTAAAAGTAGTCAGACTCTGGAGACAAGACAGACAAAAATCCGCACAGAGATAAGTTAGACATTTTAAATAAGTGCCTGAGCAAACGCTTGACTTTTGTCATGTATTCTCTAATGGTACATGACATTTTTGGAAAATGCTGAGAAACAACCTCGCAGCAAATAGGGGTGAAAACATGAATGCTGAATAAAACAACACATTAGTTTTAGTCTGTAGGAACATTTTGGGAGGATCTAGTCACTTAGTCAATGTGAATAACCGTGTTTTGACACTCATATGGGAGTCTCGCTCTGAGAAACACACAAGACAAATAGATCTTGCTGAGAAAAGATGATATATTACTTTAACTTGCTAATCATACCTTTCTCTTCCTTTTTATTTTCTTTGTTGTTGTTGTTGTTTGATATACTGTTTTTAATAGTTATTACTGTTAAAGTTAAGCATAGTTAAGCACTACTAAGTGCTTAACTAAGTTAAAACTCCACGTTTCCTAGACACAAATTAATTTGCTTTCAATATAGGAAAAGTGAGTCCTGACTTTTCATGCAGGTTTCTCTCCTAGGAAGTAGGTCTCTAAAAAGTGCAGTTCTCAAAGAAGGTTTTCAATTATAGCTGGCAATGCCTCCGGAAAGCAAATAAAGTAGTAAAATTACATGTGTGCTCATCACAAATATCACAAGAAAGATAATGCAATTAATAAAGCAATAGCGTAGAAATTAGAAAGAAACCTTTCTGTTTTCTGGAAAAATCCCAACTTCCCAAAATCCCAAATTCCAACTTTTGCAATTAACTATAGTCTTCTGTCATAGAAATATGAAGCTATTTATGGTCTCAGTTTACATATGTTAATCATTAAGTTAGAAGTGATGTCCTTATGGTTTTTATATTTGAAGTCCTCTGCAAGCACAATGGGAATATTCAAAATGCTGTGTGAGGAGATGTAACAATCTTACTATCTAAATTTTGAGAGATACGTTTTGGAAACATGAATTTAAGATACTATGATGCGACAAACTTGCCAGGGAATTTTTTGAACAATGCAAAATCGATGCAAAAATTTTAATCCCCCAAAACTATTTTTTCATGTAACTAACAATCTGATTTTTCAAACATTGTTATTGCTGCCACTGAGTTAACTGGTGTATGCGGCTCTATATATACCTGAACCTAAAACTGAGGCAATGCTTGTAGTAACCCAACGACACACGTGTCCTTGAGTAAAACTAGAAAGAGGTAATAAGTTCACCAATTCAGCATGTTTTGGAGTTGGAGAGTTACTTCTGAGCTGGGTAGAAATGAAGTTATCGCTTCATTCCTCTCTAAGGTTGCAGAGCTTCATCTTCCTCTTTGGTTTGTTTCTTTCCAGGCATGAATGCAAGTAAGAGCGAGACAGTGAAAGAGCACCCGTTAAAGCCTTCGCGAAGATCGATGCCATGCCTCGCGCAGAGCCAGACGCACCCGCAGAGCCTCACCAAACACTCCTCCTTTCTGCAGCCCAACCGGGTGCAGCCCCAGCCTCTCAGCGCCGGGGCGTCCACGACGACGGTGGACGTGGTGTCGGAGCGAGGTAAGAGCCGGTCGCCTCTCCTTTGGGGCTTCTTTTCTTGCCCCTGAAAACAAAACAAGAAAGTGCTTGCGTATGCTGGAGATCAGGATGAAGGTTTCTGCAGTCTGCCCTAGAGCTGAGAGAAAACAGAAACCCTGGTAATTCTGCAATAGATGCCTCTGAGTCTGAAATGTAGGAGCAGGCTTCTCTGTTAGGATTTACTTATATATGTACTTATTTTATGAAATACGTGTGTATGCTATAAAGTATTTTGTGTTTATTTCAGCGAAAGTGATGGAGACGCTGGAAAACAACTTGCTCAAACTGTCTAATACAGAATACAGTGATCCATTTTTAGGTAAGTTTATACCTGAACTGAAATAGTAATAAATGAACAATACTTCCATTGCAGTGTTTGACCAATGAAGATCTTGGCTTATCTGAACTGTTGAGATTTTTGCAAGAGGTGAATGTGACTAGACGAGTAGATGCTCTCATACGTAATATAGAAGGGAAATTGTGTAAAGTTTTCTAATACCTTGTCACCTTTTAAACTTGTAGAGAAGTAGCTTCAATTTGCTCTTGACTGTTTTCTAATTTTTTCTCTGTTATAAATTGCTGAAGAGTTTTTAAGAGAGAAGGCTTTAGTTTCCCCCAATCTGGCTTATAGATGTTCCAGTTGTTTTTCTGAACTCCTTTCAAATCCATCTAAGTATTGTGGAATTTCCATGGCAGCTCATATTGTTGCTTGGAAGTGTGTAGTTAAAATTCCTTTGCAAATTTTCCCTATATATTCATGTAGTTCAGAAATGTCATGTCTATAGATGTTGTTGGTATGTTGTTTTGGACAGAAGCAGTGTTACTTTTGCTTTAGATATTTATGTGTAAAAAAATTCTATTCTGGAAGGAAAAAACAAACACAAAACAAAACAAAAAAAAAGCAAAACAAAAAAAAAAGGGAGAAAAAAAAGCTGTTATAGGATATATTTGTGATGCTTTCTGATACTTACGTTGAGGCCAAAGAAATGAGGAAAGAAGTCATTCTTACAAGTCTTGTTGTTGCAACTNGGTATGTTGGTTTGGACAGAAGCAGTGTTACTTTTACTTTAGCTATTTATGTGTAAAAAAAAAAAATCTATTCTGGAAGGAAAAAACAAAAAAAAACCAAAACAAAACAAAAAAAAAAGGGAGGAAAAAAAGCTGTTATGGGATATATTTGTGATGCTTTCTGATACTTACGTTGAGGCCAAAGAAATGAGGAAAGAAGTCATTCTTACAAGTCTTGTTGTTGCAACTGCAACAGATTCTGAGCAAGGGGGACAGATTGCCAAGCCCACTCAAGATTTGAAAAGACTTAAGTAACACATCTGCAATATAATGTATTTATAGAAAATATATACGATGTGATGTCGCCAAGCACCAAGAAAAAAAGTCTCTTCAACAGATGGAGTTAATGAGGTTTCCCAAGGGTTTTAGACCTGCACCTGCCTGTATTAATGGGAAATTTCAGCATTAATTTGCCTGTGTTAATTGAATAAATCCTAAATTAGTGAAGTCAGGGAGGTTATTCAGTATTTACGGAAGTGAAGCGGTATTTACTGTTTTAGAATGTTCAACTAAAAGCAAGCAAGACAGTAGTACTTATCAAAAGAAAAGTTCAAGAAATGAACAATAAAAATATTTTTAGATAAAAATCTGCATTTGTAGTTAAGCGGAAGAGAACTCAGAGAAAGGTAGGAAGATTGCAATTCCTTAAATCTTGAAAATACAGATAGTTTGCGTATAGGAGTCCTGTTTTTGCAGGTAAGAGTTAATCTATAAGACTTAAGATTTCATTTATCTCCTTAAAAGCAAAAAGTGTTATTGCTGCTTCAACTTTGCTCACCAATGCCTGGGAATGATGCAGCATTACTCCCTGCTCTGTCCACTTTGGCACTTTGATGGAGTTTGCAAAACAGGCTGATTAATGGCTCTCATCTTCTTAGGGAGCTGCTTCAAAGTGCTCTCTGGAGAATCTTAAAGAATGCTGAATTAAGCAAATGTGGTAAATTTTTAATTAGGCAGTAGCGACGAGGCATCCACAAAGTAGGCCAAATAGCTTTCTCCTCTTCCAGAACTGGAGGTGTCCATGGTCTGACGGTCTTCTTGTGAGAAGAGGATTAATAGGCATGAGATAAAAGACTTGATTTCAGCACGATGATTCTCTCTTCAGTTGGCTCTAGATGAGGCCATAAATGTATTGGGCCGAAGGACATGGTGCTTTCTTCAAAGAAAATTGTCCAGATAAAGGGAATGATCCTTCACTTCTAGTGGTTGCAATTTGTTTTCTAAAACATATGGATGAAAACTGTTTTGATGAATGAGGAAAAGGTGTTAGTATTCACACTAGAATTGCATTTCCAGTTACAAAAGCATCCTTTTCAGTGGGTTGAAAGTAAATAGGGAACTATAGCGGGTTGAAAATAAATAGGGAATGTCAAAAATAAGGGATGAGTATAAACAATGTTAATTGGCATTTGGAATTTAGCTGTAAGGAACATCTAATTTTAAGTTATTTGGCAGTTTTTGTCAGCAGCCTCATTGGCAAAAGAAACGGTCCTATTGGTTTGTTCTTTTTTCAACTGTGGCTGAATTAGGTCAATCATGAGGATTTTATGCCTCGTAATGGGTGTTTTCCTTGGCATTACATTAGATCCTTCCTTGATAGGAGCTTGGTAAGGAATGATTCATTTCCTAATTTCACCATAATGGTGACCTCCCATTCTGAATACCTTCCTTAGCCAGATGTTCTGAGGTTTGTGTATTAAAACCCCCCTGTTTTATGTGTTGTGCTGCAATGTAGTAGAAACAGTCAAACCCAGCAGTGAAACCAAGTGCTGCGATAACTGCACACTAGATTATTTGTTAGTGGTTAAATGGAGATTGTACCTAAAGTTTGATTTGATCTGCGTGTACCCATGTCACAGACCATCCTAACTCCTCCAAACTGCAATAATACCAATTAAAAAAAAAAAAAGAACTATTCATAAACCTGTGTAATCACTACTGCCATGTGAAAGCCCCTGAGAAGCTCCACACTAAGAAAAAAATAACCTGCACTTACTAGTTGCAGTGATGTTTAATACAGGAGTGCACATGTTGTACAGATAACTTGAAATTTTTGTCCTCAGACCTTCTGTGTTGCATATGCTGTATATTAGCCTTGTGGCTTAGCAGAATAGAGTAAGATCAGTGCAAATGCAGCTTTTCTAGGTGCCTTTAATACCCTGCTAGGTGTCTGTTAATTTCTGTCATTAATAGAAATGCTCAAATTTCCGGTCGTAGAAATGGCCAGATTCTGTCATTTCCAGGATTAAAATTAGGGTAAAAAGGGATTAATTTCCTGAGCTGTAATCTCGTTCTGACTAAAGCCTACGAGATCTAGCCCTAAATGTGTAAAGGAAAAGGATTGAACAAGAATCATGTTACCTAAATTTGTGAAACAACAATGATTTAGGAATGATTTTTAATACATGTTTTTTTTTTCCATGTTACATGCCATGTTTAAAATGAAAAATAATTGCTATATTGCATTATCCTACAGTTGTCTAGCATATACTATTAGATTGTGTGTTATGTTTTTCTAAAGTGTATTTCTTTAATTCTTTATGTTTCTCTGAACTTTAGAAAGTTTTTCTTTCTGTGTTTTAACTCTCAGGTTGCCACTGATATATGTTGCCATTAATATGTGATATATGTTGCAAAAGAGAATGGGGCAAGTATTCTGCGTTTTAGGGATTTTGTGACAATTACCGTAGCTACAGTAATAGCTATAACTGTGCAAATGTTAAGAAAAAGCAGGTTATGTACTCTTCACTACGGCTTTCAGTCTAACATATGTACTTAGACCCCTGTAAAATAAATAGTTATTCAGGTGAGATCATGAAATGCTCTGCTGTGAGCTTCGTTCCTTATAAGACATTCCTTCAGGTGCATAAAATAAATCATCATCTGTTAAAATATACAATAACAATTACAAGTTTATTTAAGAAATCTACATTTTTAATTTTTGTAACATATTTTTATGAATATTTTGCTTGCATTTCAGCCAAGATAGCATGTATCTAAAAGGAAGGTAATGTTTTAACAGAAAATACATGCCACAGTTTAAGTCTGTTCTCTTGAAAATGTAAAAATATTTAAGAATTAGAAGAAACACTATACTCAGTACTCCTTCTTATTGACTATATATTGGATTAAAACCTGTGTATTAGATTAAAACATTGCTTATTTCGAACAAAATCCCTGAGGTAGAATCTCTATCGATCAAAATGAGTTATTTCAGACATTAAAAAATCCCTTCGTGGATTTATTGAGGTTTATATCAACACCAAAATTTAATGAGGGCTCAGTCTTGTAGCTGCTATGCAAGTGGCTAAATGGATGAAAAAACAAATCTCCCTAAATGTTGCAGTTTAATATTCTGCGTTAGTAATGTATGGGCTACACGAGATAATTGTGGTTATTTTTTTCTATAATATATTCCATGTAGAATTAGTCGTTCAGCTTAATGAAAAATACTGTGTTATTGCATATGAGTCTGTAGGAATATAAAAATGAGGAGATCCAAGATTGTAGTTCCCACAGCAACCATGACTTGTTTCTTGGCTTCTGCTTCGGGTTTACAATTACTGGGCTAAATGCACTTCCCAGTGACACTGATTTTTCCCAAGTTCACGTGAAACCTGAGATGAGAACTTGGCTCAGGAGTTGTGGGGAACTTTCATGCAGGTGTTTGTATTTGCAGTTTGCCCAAGGTATAACTGTATGGGAATAATTACATTTTTTCCATCTTTAAAAATATTTTTTTCCACAAAACTGCTTTCCAACCTGCATTAAAAAGTGCCTGCAATAATCAGGCATTTAGTTTATTAGGTTAAGTTTATTAAATTTATTATGTCCCCAGGATGCTCTTATCCGTGTTTTTCAATCTCAAAAATTGTGAATCAAGTCAAAAAGCCTCTGAATATTTGCTTTATGTCGCTTTGTGTGTTTTTTATTCTGTTTTATGAAGAAAGTTCTGGGCTTTTTTCAATTGGGTGGTAATAGAAAAAAGTGTTTGTAGGCTTTCTACCTCAAAATACTTGCTTCTAGCTTGCGACAAGCATTGTATTATTTCAAATAAGCAGCTTTTGCAGGACAAGATACAATACACCCACTGAGACGTGGGTACCTAAAAAGAATATTCAACATCAACTCTAGCTATGTTATTATCATTAGTTTCTCTGTAATAACCTTAAAATGAGCCCGCTGTTTTTTTCCGCTTTTCCAGAGATAGGAAAGGCCAAAGACACGTACACGGACGACTCGGAACACGGGAATTACGACACTCGCACGGATCAGTCACTGCTCATTCAAAGCAGACTTAGCAGGCAGAAAACAGAACCTCGGACCAAATCATCTTTAAAGGTACCAGCCTCAGGACTTCATTAAATCCTGTCAGTTGTCACAAGATGTGCAAGTAATTTAAAAATACAGTTTTTTTTTTAAATGGTTTGATACAGCTTAAATAAAGAGGCATTTCATGGACACAATTTTAGGAGGCTCCAATATTATAGTTCGACCCACAAAAGTAAAATGTAAATGATATATGGATGTGCTGGATGAAAAGTAAAAACCACCCAAGTATAGAGAGTGTAGGAATATATTCAGGAACTCAAAGCAGCAGAAAAGCCACCTAACAATATGAAACCATCATACCCTCTTGCTTAGTAATTCACAAGTACAGCATTCCTCATAGTGCTTTTTCTGTAACTGTCCATCCACTGTAATAGCAAAGAATTATGACTCATTTTTAACACAATTTTTTTTGTTTGTATGTTACTACTCTGGACTTGGAGATTCTTAATTCTCCTGTCTGTGGAGTGTAATTGCTTGTAAACATATCACATATAACTTAACCTCAAGAGATTTTCCATTCTTTTCTTCTGCAAGCCTCAGAGAGTGCTCTACAATTTTTGGTGATGTTTTCCTGGTGTTTTTAATCTAAAATCATGGGTAATACTGTGCTACAAATCTAGAATGGCCTAGATTACTTTCAAGTCCTGTGTTCTACTTGCACCCGAGATAACCACATTTCATGTGATACTTTTAGATTTTTTTTTTTTTAATAATAACAGCTATCTAATAGCTTTTATAAAGAATGGTATTTATAGATCGGTAATGCCTTAGGCATTTTTGGCATGTAAAATCAATCATAAAACAGGATTATATTTGAATCTAAACTACTGCGATGAGAACTTCCTGTGTTAACAGGGTTTCTTTTGTCTGTTTTGACAAGGCCTGTTGAATTAAGAAAATAATACTAATGGCATTCTTGTTTTATTTTCTTTATTCCTTGGACAAAGCCATTTATCCTAAAGGTGATCTAGAAGAACAAATAATGCCGAGTCTGTAGGATTTAAGCTCTTAGAGAGAATTAAATGGTTTTCATAACAATAGGCAGGGCAAATACAGAAGAGACTAATGGCAGAGAAATATGACATTTCATTTTGGTAAAGCAAAACGTTTTTTTTTCTTTTTTCTGTATAAAATATAAAAATGACCACTATTTGTGTTCTCCACAGCCATGCATTCAGGACAGATGCAAAGTTTATAGCCTACTAGTAATTAACTTTATTTCAAAGCCTAAAAGGGCGCCTTGTGTTCATATTAACTTTTATCGAAAAGCCACTTTTCTCAATCTTCATACGGTCTGATTTACTGGACAGGGTTAAAAACAGTCTTCAGACGAGGCATTTGGCTTTCAGCCTTGATAACCCCTTTTATCTCAGCAGTTCCTTTGGAAACTTGCCCTCCTCACAGGCATGAATGATGCAACCAGGGCAGGATTGCCCTTGGGTTTCTTAATTGCCCCCTGCCAAAGGAAAAGGACAGTGGAGATTTAAATTAGAAAAGAAGGGGTACTACTCTGCCTTTGGCTTACTGTGGCAGTAGAAGTCTTTCTGGCAATTTCTTTCTGAAACGTTTGCCCTAAGGTGGTATTAAACTAGCAAAAGGAGGCTCCTGAGTCTTTGAGGTTGTCAAAACTTCCAATGGGGAGTAGAGAAACCATCTCTACAGCTTTACAACTGGTAAGTACTCTCCTGTATTTGCAGAGCAACCTGATCTGCCTTTACAAAGTCTCCTTAGTCTGATCAGAGCATAAAAATCAGCATCTATGCAAGGATAAACGTGCATTCTTCTCTGCATATTAACAATTTTAGTTTAGGCTTGTTTTTGAAGGCTTGTTTTACACCTAAGATTCTCAGGAACAAATTACTAAAGCGCTAATATACAGTGCCTGCAAATTGCTGTTCATCTTGTGATATTATCATCTCTCTCCGTGATGAGCTGCCTGAATAATTCAGCAACAAAGGACTTGTCTTGCTGACGTGATGAAAATGGATATATGTTCAGGAATTGCTTTGTATTTCAGGTTGCATGAGTGAAGTGCTGCTTTCTGTAAGGCCAATTTGCGCTGCTGTAGATGTGAAATTTTAGAAACATCAGATTACTTTGGTAATCATTTGGTTGCCTATACTCGTCTTGGCATTTGAATGGGAAACAAAGTTAGAAGGAAAATAGTGAAGCCAGAAGCAGAGAATTCTCTGTAACAATTAATTTCACATCTGCAGTGGCAAAATAAGAGGAATATGTGAGAAATACCATTTCTGTGTCCTGTCGTTTGCTATGTTTGTGTTACTCTTTCAGTCAGGAGAAAATTTTATATCGATCAGCTGGTGTGTTATCTGGTAATGCAAAGGAAGGATTTCTAGGGAATTTCCCACATTCCCATTATGGTTTCATCAATCAGCCAGGAATCGGCATCATTTTACTTAATTCTATCTTATGACTTTCTAAGAGTGATAGTAAATTATATTGATAGAAAATCTTATTGCATGAGAAATACCCATTTCTGCATGGAAAGCTATTGATTTACATTTTGTGATTTTTTTTTTATTGTACATTACCAAAGAAGTTACATGTCAAACTTCACCTTTGTCAGAATTCCTGTCCTAGTTCCTCAGTTTGTTTCCATGACTACTTCAGTCTCGCACATGATTTAATGGTCCTGAACAAATCTGTTATTATCTCTAAACCATCTCTTTAGAAATCAACTTCTTTGGATGGTACAGAAGATACAGAAAAGTCAGGTTTCCTTTCCTGCCCTCTCACTACTGGTGTATTTAAAATTACAAGCTTCACTTCTTTGCCCATCCACAGTGCTCCATTCCAAGGTGAATTTTCCATGCTAGAATACAGACTATATTGTAGGCACTTCCATCCTATCCACTTGGGCTGTAAGGCTCCGTGCCAATAAATACTACAGTGGTGCTTATGAGAAAGGAGAATCTTAGGTCAGCAATAGGTCAATGAACATAGATATGTTTTTCTCCCTGAGAAAGCAAATATGTTTTTAAGTCCATCTTGCCTTTCATTCTTCCTAAAAGAAGGGGGGAGGCAAATTACAGGCTCCTAATTTTGTCACATGGACTCCAGTGGGAGATTGCTCAATTGCATTCCATTGCCCCATCAGATGATGTCACCTACTGCTCTCTCTATGTGTGCTTACATGTAAAATTTATAGAAATAATTGTCATTGCTGTCAAATTTCAGAATTTTCAAATTCTGGATCCTTGTGTGGATGACCAGTTGCGGTATAATAATATTTTACTAATATTAATCTTATGTCTATATTCTCTACATTTATATTTTACATTAATAGATAACATCTGAATGTAGGCTGTAGTTTAGTAAAAGGATGTTTCCTTGTAGAATTTTGTTTATGGTGCATCAAGTATAGCTAATTGGACCTCGATGGAAAGCAAAGGATAGGATGTGGTTCTCCCAAAAATGATTTGTGGAACACCTTAGGAAAGAAGGAAGACTATATGGATACAAGGGCTGGACAGTTATGGAGGAGAAATTAATTGCAAGTTATCAGCAACAGAGAAACCTGGTCTGGGATAGCCCAATTTTGGACATGTTGGATGTTGAGATCAGACTTTTAAATAGGATTTTGGTTGAACTGATTTCTGAATTTATCTACCTAGTACTTGTTACTTCTTAAGAGATTAATACATAATATGTCTACATACATGATGGGAAATAACCTGGAGATGATGCAGTTTTCTCAAATCTTGCTGTTTTACATTATTTCTTGTAAAAGAAGAAGCCTTCCCCCACCCCCATAAATACAGCTGTCACTTCTGGAATCCACTATAGTGTGAACATAGATCTTCTCCTCTAGTTCCTCCCAAAGTAAAAAGAATAGAGTATTTCTCAGGGATCAGTGATGCAAAAACAACCCCCTCCAAGACTACAGTTAAATATAAATGTATTTTGTTTTCTTTATGTACATTTTAAGGCACTTTTGATTTTAACGTTCTCCGAACAGTTGATTCCTAAATGATTAGACCTGACAGTGCTACTTTGCTGAAACGGAGGTATTTTGGCAATCACCTCAGGTAGCCTAAGTAACTGTGAAAATTTCAGGTCTTGTTCTTCTCTCTGCACAGATTGATTACACGTGTAGCCAGAGGCTTGATGAAGTTCTCAGCATCTTTGAAAATTTATTCCTTATCAAACTTCACAGTGAGAATGCTGGCTCATTGCGCTAGAATATTGCTTGCTATGGAGAGGTTGAACACCTGGCCACATCTACACATCCACTGTGCAGAACAGTACGTTGGAATTGGGGGAACTAAAATATTTATAATTTCTGCAAATTGTGCTAATTAAATTAATTGAAGAGAGAAAGAGAGCCAGTTAAGCAGCTGTTCCCTCTTTGTAAAGAGGCCATCGCTCATTAATTAGAATCTGAAAAATAGTTTCTCGAAACATCATTCCATGTTGGCTAAATGAAAGGAGACTATTTGTACGAGATATGGGTAGAAATTCAAGTGGGCTTTTGTCCTATGTAAACTGTGAACTTTAGTTGAATCATAATGTCAGTGTTTTGAATTTCACCCTGAAAGAATCTCATACTTTGTTTCATGTTGTTTGTTGTAAAAATTGCAAGCTATGAAACAACCAAAAGATGAAAGCAAATAGTGAAGAAACTCAAAGAATTACAGCAGATTAGAAGGGGAGAAGTCTCCAGTAATATTTATTGCTTGTGAAGGAAGCCAATGTATCCTGATTCTGAGAGTAAGGATTTGGGGGGTGGGAAACCTGATGGTTTTCTCCTCCGCTCCGTTGAGAAAAAGGTGAAAGAGTGAATCAGAGATTCACAGCAGCAGATAAATAATAAATGTGCTTTGGGCTGAACGCCTACGAGCCGGATTCACTGGACATTTATCTCTGGTCATGGTAACTTGCTTCCCTTGTAGCGGGACCGACTATGCAAGTGCTACTAGTGCGTGGGATACCTTGACTCATCCTGGTAACTAAAAGTGCTGCTCCCTGCTCTCCCTGTATGTTTTGGAGCATCTTTATACCAAGCAGAAAACGCCGCAGCCAGCAGATAATTTTATTGCCAGAGAGATTCCTGCTAATAGATGGGAACAGCAGGGCTCTGGAATTACACGAAGGGGAAGCCAGAGCAGCACGAAAGTGAATCAGGGCTAAAATCGATGGAGCGTAGTTCTGGTTCACTGCGTAACGGCGCTAAGTGCCTTCAGGAGTGCTCAGCTAGATCTGTGCATCGGCGAGAATAAGGTAATAATTCTCTGAAGGTGGCCTGAGATGCACAGATGGAAAACTTCTCTCTGCTGGCAGTGCAGATCATTAATATTTATTGGGCATTAAACGCACAGAGTTCTGATAAGAGTATGGGCATTGGAGGGGCCAAACTGCTGCTAGTCTGAGAAAGAGAAAAATAGTTCTTAATCAGCTCTGCTGCTGCAATAAAACCTCTTTCCAAGACGGAAGAAGAGCGGATATTTCAGAACCGACAAAAACCTAGATATTATAATGCGAAGGAAAAGAAGTAATGTGTTGCAAAAACTTACTGTCATACTTCATATTTTTAAAACACAGAACATTATGGAGACAAGATTCCTGCATCTTAGATGATGTCATCTCCTTTTTTAAACTTTCTTTATATACATTTAGTAAGGGATGAGGAA
Source organism: Crypturellus undulatus (assembly GCA_013389825.1). Classification (NCBI taxonomy): domain Eukaryota; kingdom Metazoa; phylum Chordata; class Aves; order Tinamiformes; family Tinamidae; genus Crypturellus; species Crypturellus undulatus. The sequence goes on from VWPW01016603.1 coordinate 144,045, forward strand.
TAGCAGGTCTTGATGTAAAGATCCAGCTATTTTTTTGCATAGTTTCCAATGCACTGTAGTTTGCTAGGGTAAATTACAAATACTTCTCTCACTTCACCAAACATATAGCGGTTTACACTGTTAAAAAGCTTGAGATGTGCAATTACATTTTTGGTCATATTTTTTTTTTTCTCAGTAGTTTACTGATACCCTATAAATATGATGAGACGGTGATTTCCCCAAACAAATTTTTCCCTTTATTGGCTTCCATAGTTTACCCCCAAAGTAGGGGAAATAGAATTTTCCATCGATATAAAGAACTAATTCTTGGTTTCTTAGATAAAACTGTACATCAGACAAAAGTGCACAGTAAGGAAATTGAGTAGGGAGTAAGAAAATAGGGTAGGCTGTAGATGTCAGCTGATTGTGTATTACCTCTTTGGGATTTAATATGACTGCGAATCAAAGAAAGCCCCAAGGCTTCATTCCTTTTTTTGGCAGGAAAGAAGGCAGATGCTGCGGTCAGAGACTTCTGTGTTAGCACTTTACATGACTTCCTGAAATGCGAAATAATGCAGTGCTGGTTAATAGAAGCTTAAAAGAATATTATACGCTGTAGAAATGTGATCCCTAACTTGAGCTACTCACTAATACAGTTGGACAGTAGAGAGCATATCTTGGTGCTTTTTAAAATTGCATTTTATTTCAGTCTCACTGAAAATGTGCCATTGCAAATAGAAGCACTTTTGAAAATGTGGTGAATTGTGTGTCCTGTTGATCTTTGTTTTGGAATTGAACAGTATCCAAGTGGTGTTTACATGGATTTTAGTTACATAATCCATCTTTTCTTGCTTGGATTTGCCTCCTTTTTCTTTAGATGTTGGGTTGCTTTTTGGTCACTTCTGTAATATGTATAATTGACTCTAGATTCTTCAAATTAGGTTAATTACATTAGATCACATACCTCTAACCCATGCTTCTGTTTATCAACAGAAAGCATACTATTGGAAATAACTCGAGATAATAAATATTTCAAATAGCTGAAGGAGCATGCTAGTTTCAGAACTGTATCCTAAATAATAGTGCATCGTAAGGCACGAATAGATTTTTATTCACATGTTTATGGGTGTAACATACTTTGTTAAAAATTACAGTGCTTGTTCTGGACAGTTTGTGTTAAAAAAAAATCAGCGCCACAGTCTCCAGAAAAAGATAACTTCACAGTTTACCTTTTCAGGTTTCAAACTCTTCAGAGTCTGACAGTAGTCGATAGAGTCGCTGGCTTTTCGGAATCACGCACAAGACAGCATAAAAATAGCTTTCGGTAGCAGCCTCTAAAGTGGGTTTTCCCGTTTCAAGGTCAGAGAATCCCTTGTGTTTACAAGCAGGGTGGGAAGGAACTAGACAAGACTGAAACATTGCAAACATGCCATTGAAATGCCCTTGAACATGCGCATCCAGGAAAATGTTCGAATCACAAGCCTTTCTTATTATTTTTAATGGTTTCTCTCGTTTGCAGAATGCTTAAGAATGATTGTTCTGTAAGATTTGCCTAGGTGCAAAAATCCCCATGCCCTTCCTTCCATGCATGTCTTCACTGCTGAGGTCTAATCCTGCATTTCTTATAATTTTATCACTCTTACGGTATTTTTTTTTTTAATGACATAACTCTGAAAGAGTAAGTATGAGTGGAAAAAAGAGGAAAAATCCCTGGCTGTTGGGTAGGGTTTTAGACCTTCCTCATCCCATAAAAAAGTAAATATTGATTTTTCACATATCCTTACTGCACTCCTGNTATTTTTAACGGTTTCTCTCTTTTGCAGAATACTTAAGAATGATTGTTCTAACATTTGCCTCGGTGCAAAAATCCCCATGCCTTTCCTTCCATGCATGTCTTCACTGCTGAGGTCTAATCCTGCATTTCTTATAATTTTATCACTCTTACAGTATTTTTTTTTTTTAATGACATAACTCTGAAAGAGTAAGTATGAGTGGAAAAAAGAGGAATAATGCCTGGCTGTTGTGTATGTGTTTAGACCTTCCTCATCCCATAAAACAGTAAATATTGATTTTTCACATATCCTTACTGCACTCCTGCTGCTGCCCATGCAATAGGGGCAAGAGTCCATATCCACATATACTATTTCTTAATTCAAAGCTTTTTAGAAAATAATAACTGGAATATAATTGTCATGGATTCATTTTATTGTAGTTGGTTTGAATTTCTGAATAACTGACACATAAGAAACTGCTCTTTTAACTCCTTTTTTATATATTTATCCTTTAGAGGTGTGGATATTTTCATATTTTAGAAAATGCTTCATTATATGTAATTCACCATGGGCCTGCTGTGTTTTTGTGAATGCCATTCTTAGCATATATTCATTTTATCATCTGCAGACTGAAACGAATGCCATGGCATCATCAGGCCTCTTCTTCAAAGACGGCAAGAAACGCATAGATTACATCTTGGTCTACAAAAAGTCTAGTCCGCAGGTAGAAAAAAGAAGCACGTTTGAGAAGAACTTGCGAGCTGAGGGCTTGATGCTGGAACGAGAGGTGAGTCTTGGAGCTTGTTGTATAAAACAATCCTTGTAACCCTGTCGTCCTCTGAATTTTTAAGATTCCTGATGCCTCACAAACATTTCTGGTCAGGCTCGTTCTTCACTTATGGTGTGTTTTCCCCTTAAGCCAGATTAGTGATTCACCACAGAATTAACTGCCTTAATAGTGCTTTTTTTAATACTATTAAATAAGCAATAATAATTATTGAATTAGTACGTGTTTAAAATACTGTGTGTGGATACACCAATATGCACAGCTAATGAACAGACCTATTACTATAATATTGGTAAAAAGCACATTTAAATTTAATGTTTAGCGCAAGCTTTTACTGTTAAAAACTTCTGGATTTAAATAGACACTGAAAAAATGGTATTAAGAGGAATTTTAATACTTTTTGAAAAGCTGCAAGAGGATGATTTTGTCCAACGGTCTCTGATCTGATAGTCTACTTTGCCAAAACTCCCTACTAATATCTCTTCTAATGTGGTTGCGTATATTAAAGGGATGAATTAATTGTATCTGGGTGCTTGGGTGATCAGATTTTAACTGTTTTAAAGTAATTCTTGCAAATATTAGCTGACATAGCATGACAGATATTGTAACTTTCAATTATTTATGAATATTTTCAAGGTCTCATTTAAAGCTTTTAGAATTGTTTGAAGCCTAAGAGAGAGCGAGGAGGAGAAAAAATTGAGACATTTATTGATGTTAGAGCAATTGCACACAGACTAGTTGATAAGCTTTAACATTTTAGAAAAAAAATTTATAAGTTTGGATTTCCGTTTATATCTCAAGTAGAAGAATTTTAAGTCTAGCTTATTTGGTGTGCACTTGTCTTCTAGGAGCACTTTTTTCCTCACATTTCTGAGAATATCAAAATCCTAAAAGCACTATTGCAGAAGTCTGAAATGACTTTTCAGAACTGTTAGGTTAGACTGTGGTTATCTTAAATGTTTGGATGGGCCGTGGGTTGCACACATTTAATCCAGGTCAAAATTTACCACACAGAGCCTTTTTGTACCGCTGCTGGAGGCGGGAGCAAAGTTCTGTGCTACAAATACCTTTTGACAGTTGCTAGTATCTCAGGGGTCAGGGGAAATAATGTTACTAATTTTCTTCTCTCTGACTCAGATTATTTGCAGGTCTGCATAAGCACTTGGGACCTAAAAGCCAAATTTGAGCCTGAAGAATGATTTTTAGAAACCTGAATCCCACTTTGGATTGAATTATTAATGTGTATTTATTTGTTACTACTCATTGCAGCCAGCTGTTACAAACAGTGATATCATGTTTGTTAAAATTCACTGTCCATGGGAGACGTTGTGCAAGTATGCAGAAAGAATGAACATCAGGATGCCTTTCAGGTATTGTGGAAACTATTTTAAGGAGCTTCTAATTCACTACTTGATATTAAAAATGTAGAACTTACCCTAGGGGTACAATGCCATCCCCTCATTCCATTGTGCCAGGCATGCTGTATGTTTTATTCAAGATGGTAAGGAGAGAGGAGAAACAAAAAATATTCAGTGTTCTTTTCACTTTTACTTATAGCATTCATTTTCAGGCTTACATGCAGGTCGAATCAAACGTGTGTCTGCAGAACTTGCTGTTAATGGCTCACACACAGCTTTGGGTTTCTGTGTTTCAGAAATTACCCTCCTCCTGATGTGGGTCCTTTATCTGTGCACTAAACATTCTTTATTTACCAACCCTAGCATGCCTCTTTTTGCAATAAATATTATAGACGGGTTAATATCTCCTGTAACGTTGCATAATTCTTTACAGGGGAAAAATGTTTTCCACTCCAGTAATTGTATTTTTCCAGAGAGAGAAGAGCTTTGTTGCTTGTGTTGAAGCCGTCCAGTGTTCAACTGGTAACCAGCTGCCAAAGCTGTGTGTGACCCATGGGGGATACCCTTAGAGCCCTCTTTTCTCACTTGTGCTGTCAAAAGCTCTGTCTTGCACTTCCCTGCTGATTGCCATGCAGCAATTCCACTGCTCCTTGGCCAGAAACGCAGGCATGCGGAAGAATCCTTGGCTCAAAAACACCTTTAAATTCTCCAGTTCTGTCCTGACTTTTCACGTCATTCAATGAAGCCTTCAAATTCTTTTCCATAATTTTTTTTTTTCTGTAATAGCCATATTCTGTGTGTTTGTAAGAGGAAAGTGCCATTTGAGCTCTCTGGTTTGAACAATCCGTTGTCCCCATCTAAATATAGAAGTGGTTGTGTGGGTGTGAATATGTACGTACATAAACATTCTAAATTACTATCCGAAAAATCATTCTCACCCACTTTGATACTTAAAGTCACTACATTAAATTGGGTTTTAGAAGTGGCTTAAGTTCTTCCTCCTTTTAATAACAGCTCAGTAGTCCATGCCTGATAAAAGTGGCCTAATTTTGCAACTTTTGCAAAAGAAATGGCAACTTTTTCACTTTAAATAGGACCCCTTATAAGAGGAACTGGTGATAAATGTTGTATTAACTTGTAAACCGTGGGCTTAAAGTGTGTATTTGTGGTCACGGGCTGATTCACATGGAAGAAAATGTGCACAAGTGCTGGCAGGTTCTGCCTGTGTCATACAAGAGAAGAGCAAGCTCATTCCATCTGCATCTACAAGTATCCCTTGTGAAACAGGTTATCCCTGTGTGTAAGGAATGAATTAAGTGGTTCTGTAGCTTAGCTGGACTCTGTGTAAAACGGTTAAGACCAGTTAAGGTATTAAAGGAAGATTTTTTTTTTTTTCAAAACTGCAATGGCTCAAAAGCCTTTATTTTTTATTGTTTCTTTTGCTCTTCTGCATAATACTATCAAGTTTGCTCCTGCCAAAAAGCTACTAGTTGGTAGATACAGAATTTTTCCTATGCTCACATATTTTCCAGGTTATATTTCCTCCCCTCTCCCTTTAATGTACTCATAATGTATTACTTTAGCGTACCTTAATGAACCTCAAATCCTGTCCAGATGAGCAGTTGTGCATCTTCTTAGTTATGGGTTCTTTTTTTCCTGTGGTTATAGGTTAAAAAGTTACCATCTGAGGGAAACTTCATTTACTTAAGAGCAGAATTATATTCTGGTGTGTTAGGGTGAAGAGGGAGAAACAAACGAGTGAAAAACACTGTTAAGCCTTAAATGGAAGCATCTAAATGTTTGCTTTAATTAAAAGAACTTTTATATTAAAGTAATTGCTTCAAGTAATGTTCTTAGATGTTCTTGAGGACATGTCATGCTCTCCAGTTGCCTGCAAAATGTCAAGGGAAATAGGTGAAATACCAAAGAGAGCAATGATGGTGCATACAGTTTTTAATTTCATTAATATTAATGATACTTAATGCATAGCATGTTTATGGTATTTAATAGCATGGAGACCTCTGGTAATTTTTCTAAAATGATTTTATGGAGTCCAGAAATACTAAGAGAGATCCCATGGAGTCAATACTAATGTGACAGCATTTGAGCTCTCTTGACTGGGTTTCTTGTGAATGAATTAGTGATTGCATAGCTATAAACGGAATCAAAAATTAAAATGCCAGTTAGAAACTCAAAAATTAAAATGCCAGTTAGAAACAATTTTCAAATTTGAAAATATGTGAAACAATAGCAGTGTAATGACTTACTGTATCTCAATTGCCTTTTAAAAATATTTTTCACTTTTCTGTCTATGAAAATGCATGTTATATAATGTCCAGTTGTCTTTGATAATGTTTGTGTCCTTTTCAGTTGCCTCTTGATTATTCTCAGCTGATTTTTGCTGTTCTTTCAGGAAAAAGTGTTATTACACTGACTGGAGGAGCAAAACCATGGGCAGGTTGGTGGGTGATCTGTAGCTTTTAACTTTGTCAAATAGTCACCCCGCTAAAGACAATCCATGTTTGCAGTTGTAAATTTATCCGCTAAACTTGGAGACTAGATTGTTTTCCTGAAAACTCAAAATATGTTAATTCAAGCTGCTAAAATATTCAGCTGTACCAAGATGCGGTACTCTAAAGCTTTGCCAGATCTTATTTTAGAAAAGCAAAAAGTTTCCTGCCAGAGAAAAAGCCTCTGCTGGCAGCAAGATTTAATACTGGAACCATCTCTATAGTTACATCTTCTGTCACTAAGATGCAAGATATTTTTGAGTGCATCCTGTCTTATAGGATAAACTGTAGTGGTGTGCTATAAGCTTAAACATGTAAAATGTAACATTGCTCTAATGTGTCCTGTTGATCAGGACTAAATCAATGCACATGTGTCAACGTCTATCTTGAATTTATATTTCATAGCTGAAGGAATAACTGCAGGGAAATGTCTTTAACTCTCTAGAATTTAATGAGGTTGCAGATCTTCAGTCTGCCATTAATATGAAGATTTGAAAAGCCTTCAGCTATAGCATAAATGCCCCCAAATTTGGGAAGCTCCAGAATTTCACCCAGGATGAAATGGGAGGGTAAATAGAAGCAAACGTAGTAGTTGAAACCAGAAGCAACAGCAGCAGGTAAAAGAGCCAGGAGGAATAAGCGAAATAGGAAGAGGGAAACTGTGAGCTGTAATTGCTCCCTGTTGCTCTGGTAAAACATAATAATGTTGTGTAAATCCTAATGAACTGTGGAAGAGAGATGAAAATTGCTGCAGGAGGGAAATCTTCTGGAACACTCCTCTATCACCGGTTTTCTTGCGAGACATCCTGGGATGAGATTACATTTCACTTCTTCTGCCGTTCCTTTAGATGATCAAGAGTTCTCACGATTTCTCAGGAACAATTTGCGTAGTCTCATGATACCAATTGCAGGATTATCAGTTAACAACAAAAATAACCTCCAAACTGCTGAACAGTAAAGGGAGAAAATTTGCTATACGTACACCAACAAGGTGTATGAAAATAAAATAGTCTATAGCATAAATTTACAACTGCATTTTTCCTCTTCCCAGTCATTCAGATGCTTGCTCCATTTTCATGCGTGTTATGAAAAATGTAAGTGGTGGGAATTGTGATGCGAAGGCAAAAGAAGAGCTTTACTGGAAGACGGTCTCATTTTACCTGTAATCCGTCTGCTCAGTCCTTGATGATAAGGAAAATCCTTTTTAAAAATTTATTTAAAAGCACACGTGCCTGAAATGTGCAGATAAAACCATACAGGGCCTGTGAACAAACTCAAAAACTACTTTTAGTGTCAGATGAATAATTTTTGCCTAGAGATAAATACTCTTTCCTATAATATACTTTGTGAGAACTTGGAGAGCTGTATTTTTCTGCCTATTTTTTTCTGTTACATTAGAGAGTACTGTGCACTAACCAATAGTGTAAAGAAGAAGCTATATCTACATTTGGGAGCTCCAAAATTGTTGCCACACGCGTCTTGTCATTCCAACTTCTGCTACTGTCGCTGTTTTTTGTTTCTTAAACCTTTTTGTACTTTTTTGCAATTTAGCAAGTATGTCATTAGTATTTCTAAATTAACAAGTGGAGTATATAAGAGGGTAAAGTATATGAGTTAAAGTATGTTAAAAACATTGTGTACCAAAGGTAAGATTTTTAATGAGTTGCTGTAATTTACGAATACGCTGTAACATTATTATAATAGACCCCACGACATTATATATATGTATATATTACATACATTACATTACATACATTACATTACATACATATTATATGTATGTATACCTTGAACTTATTGATGTGTTTATCTGGTAGTAGCATTTATCCTTAAATAAACCTACAAAAGAATATTAAGGTACCTGGAGGTAAATGCAGTGCTTTATAGATTTCATATAATGGGTCACTTGCACACAGATAGGTATCTCGTCTTATTCATATACCCTAAAAATTCTTCAAAGATGGTCTGGGATTTGCTGTCACTTGGAATGAAACCTCCATGAAATTCAACTCGCTGTAAAACATGAGCTAAGAAAAAAGTGTTTGGCTGGATTATTTTTGCGTACGGGGAGATATGGTTTTTAGCTGAAATATTCTTTGCTATTTGAAGGCGTGAGCTTTGGAGTAATCCAATGAGATAATGGAAAAAAAAAAATCATAGATTAAAAAAAAAAAANACGTGAGCTTTGGAGTAATCCAGTGAGATAATGGAAAAAAAACCCATCATAGATAAAAAAAACAAAAACCCTTTTTGCTTCAGAGGAAAAGTTACAAATGTAATGTGCATCTCGTTTTTAGGTTATTCCAAATTTGTTCTTCATGAGTTTGCATGTTGAGGAGACGTGAGTTTTTTTTAAGTTTATTTCTTTAAGATAAGATTCATCTACCGTTTTTTAAAATTTTTGGAGTTCCTCTGGAACCAATAAAATAATTCTCAGGATAAAATATTATTTGAACAAAGGAGGCACCTAGGGGATGCAACTATGTCTGTTTCAGCTTTCTGCACTTAGCCGTAATCTTTGGTTTGTAAAGCTTAGGATGAAATAAATTTGTGTCCTTCAGAGGAATTGTTTTTTTGCTGATTGAGATTGAGCTGAATTTTTCAGTTTTATCCTGGATGATCTTTTTAACACTAAATCTTATAATGCAGAAAGCCCTAATATCATGCTCTTTATATCAGCTAAAAACAAATCTCAGAGAACATAATGATTGTGCTCTTTCTGCTTCATTTTAGGATTATTATAGAGCAAAGTTAAATGGAAATGTAAAATTCCCCCTTTGACTTAGATTTCTTTCTGACACAGTGTTGAATAGAGGTAGAGTGATTTTTATGTGGTTGTTGATATTGAGAGGTACATTTTCATTTATTTTTATTTATTCTTTTTTCTGGATCTCTAGTCCTTAAATAGCCACCCTTCACTGCAGTTAAATATGAGAAAATAGAGGAATTTGAGGAGTGCTAAATGGAAGTAATAGGAAGATAAATTCTAGCATTCCCTGTAAAATTAACTATACTCTACTAGATTTTTCCCTCTGTAAAACCTGTCCTGAAAGGACAAGTTACCAGTAGAAGAAAGCTATGAATGTAGCAGTATATAATGTAGCAGTGTATAATTTGCAGGGATAATGTTACCAGTATATAATATATACAGGGGAAAGGATGCAAAAATTATGTTCTTGTGAATTATGTAACAATTTGGAGAAAATCTAGTTTTTATCTACAACTGTATGAAACTGCCAGGGTAAAGCATCTTCTCTGCTATATCTATGCAGGGGTAGACTGTTTTCCGAGGTGATAGCAGCCAGTGGATTTTGATGAAAATGTTGCAGAATAAGATTTTATGGAAGTTGACAGTGATTTGATTCAGAAAATTTTGCCGTGAGCAATCCTTTATATATAAAAAGAATTCAGTGTCTAAGTTGTCAGGGGAGGGAGTAGGAATTGGCCCTATGTTGTCCCGTGGATGTAGCAGCAGTCAGTAGTCCACAGCGCTGCTAAATGAACTATCCTGCAAAATGATTTGGTGGCTTAAAAAAAAATCACTAAATTAAAAAATCATTTTTCTGTTGTCCCCATTTTTTATCGTCACCCTTCGTTTTACTTTTAAACTCCTTGTTTTCCTGTGGCTACTTAGTGGAGGGGGGATTGCTTTCAGCTCCAGGGCAGCGTGGCTAGGGATGTGCTGACGGAAGGAGGAACGCGGCGCAGAGCCGAGTAGGGAATTCTGACTCCTTGTGCTCTCAGTTTGCAGAGGAATATGAGAGAGCTCAAGAGCTGGCTGCCCCGAAACCCGATGAAGCTGGATAAGGAGGCGCTGCCGGATCTGGAGGAAACAGATTGCTACACAGCCCCGTTCAGCCGCGCGCGCATCCACCAGTAAGTGCTGGCCCGGCAAGGGCCCTGCAGGTCACCGCTAACAGATGGTCGCTGCTCGCAAACACCCAGCGTCATAGGTGATTTTTTCCTGCAGGTTTTCTCCTAGGCATTAAAAAAATCCGCTCTTTTAGAAGCAGCTGACGGTCGCTCGATAGCACAGTGCGATGTTTGCCTGGCAAAGGAACACAGCCCTTTTTTTGCAAAAGAGTTGTTGCTCTGTGTTACCTAACAAAATGCAGGCTGTTGCTCGAGCTTGCTGTGCCTAATTACAAAATCGGTTTAGACAAAACTGAGACATCTGTTGAAACGAGGAAAACCTGGAAGGAAGCTAAAAACAGTGATATTGCTTTTTAGCCAAATGTACATTTTTAAAAGCTTTTTTTTTTCTGTAAAAATATAAACGTATACATTGAAGAACAACTGTCTGATGTGTATGTGTTCAGATCAGTGGATTGATGGTGACGTAGCTGAGCAGCGATATAATTTTCTTTGATGTAATTTTCTTTAAAAAAGTAGTAAAAGACTTGAAAATTCTGGGTTTTTTTTTAGTTTTTAAATTATTTTAGGATAATGAAAAAATCACCTAAAGTAAAAATGTAACTTTTGCTAGAGGGGGTTTCTTCTTCTCAGTAAAGCAGCACTATGCTCATCTCCTGAATGGCCTGGAGAGGCAGAGTAACTGCATTATAATCTCAATTTTGTGAGTAATTAACTCTGCTGTGTTTAGTCAGTCATCTGGTTTTGGTGCTACTTCTCAACCACGTCAGCTGAAGTTACGAACTGCAACAGTGTCACTTTTGGCACAGCGGAGTAAGCGAAAGCTCCTGCGTGTCAGATTTTTGGCTTCCAGAATCGGAACCATCTGGGAAGGATGGGAAAGGTTTGGCTCCATCCTGGGACTCTCTAGGGAAGGATCTTGTGAAGCTGCTACTCGAGTGGCCGGTGTGTGGAGATTTGTATTTCCAGGCTAAAGAGCGATCATAATAGTTCTTTGACCCAGACGTAGCCTGAATTCATCAGTAAAATAAGTCTGAGAATGATCTTCACTACTTCTGAAGATTTGGTTTGTGTTTTAGATTTATATTCAAAGCAGAAATGATCTAGATGTTAGAAAAAATATTTTTAGTTGCTTTGTTTTCCTCACGATAAACCAGGATAATGAGAAATTTAACAACTTATCCAGGGCACAGATGTAGTATCTTACATTCTGTGCAGTTACCCAGAAATGTAGAGAGGCACTAAATCACTGTGAGAAGAGAATATTGAGCCATTTTGTTTCAATACTCATGCATTATTTTGCATATTAAAAACTTTTTTTTTAACAGTTTTACCATAAACAATAAAGACAGCTTCTTCAGCAACTCCACCAGAAGCAGAATAGTGCATCACATGCTACAGAGAACCAAGTATGAAGATGGAAAATCCAAAATGGGTGAGCATCCTATGTTTTTTTTTTCCCTTGAAGATGTAAACATTTGCTAGCATTACTTGCCTGAAAAGTTACCAGTTGAGTAAACTGAAAAAAATTTGCCATTCCCTAAAAATCTGTTTATTCAGTTAATAATAGAGCCGATTAAACCTGGCAACCAATTATTAAAGGATTCAGTGAAAATTTGACAGCTTTTTCACATAATATATTTTAAAATAAAGTAGGGAGGCCATGATAACTTTGAGAGACAGCCACAATGAAGGTAACATAAACCTCAGATAGCTAAGGAGAGGTTTCTAGGAGTGATTCAAGGAGTTCTGTTGGTTTATAGGGCTCACATTCCACCAGTCAATGTGGGATACTCTTAGCTTATTTAAGGACATTCCCGTTTTAAACAAACGCACTTAAAATCTTTCATGAGAAATTATTTCTAAAGGAAACTATTGACTATAGGTGTCCTTTCAAAGGTTACTGCATCTTTTTCATTGCTGATTATTTATTCATTAATTATTAGGCTGATCACATAGCAGATGTGTCTTGAAACCTCCTAGGAGCTGAATCAAGCCAGTATCATGCAGAACACGGCTGTTACACAAACTCCTTCAGCTGTGTTAAAAAAAAAAAAATAAGAGTGAAGAGGTTAGGTTTAACCCTGCAGGGATTTGCTGCCCAAGGATTTGTCTGCCCATGCCACACTCTCCATGGGCCAGATCATCTGGTCACCCATGAAATCTGTATCACACGCTCTGGTTGATGCAGCACAACTGTGGCCGTGTTCTCACCCTCGCGCTGGCACGAGCACCCAACTGGGAGAGAAAAGTTGCAGGCGTTAGATTTAAGCAAGTCCCTCTCGTCTGACAGATGCAGAAATCTTGAGGCTTTGCGCAGAGCTGCTCACCGATCTGTTGAACAGCATCGTGAGCTTCGAATGCCAAGTGATACTCTCAGCGCACGGCTTGGAAATTAGCACTGCTGGAAGACAAATATGAAAAGAAAATTGGCCTGGGGTCTAATGGGGATCTAATCTCTTTCTGTTTTTCTCTCTCAGGTATTAATAGATTACTAAATAATGGAACGTATGAAGCTGCATTTCCACCCCATGAGGTAACCTGTTTATGTTATTTTATATTTTCTATGTATTTAAAATAAAACTTGTATTAACATTCTGGGATACTACTAGTTTTTGATTATGTTTTAACCTCTCATACTATGTAATCTTTTCAGTCTTTTTTATTTACAGTCCTAATAGAATGTTGGCTTTTTGGCTTTTCCTTATCAAAGCATTGCAATAATGGAGCAGCTTCATACTGATCTAGAGTAATGTTATATTGTTTTTTTTATCAATAGACATTGCCTGTGGAGTTCTTAAAAAGAACATCAGTTGTTCTTATGAGTTGCTTTAATTTATTTCTGTGTGTCATGTACAAAATGTTTGATTATTAATACACTCTGTTTGAGTACTTTCTGTCTAGCTGTGGATAACTTTTGTTTGAAAATAGCTTCTTGAGTAGATGAAAGGCTACTTAATAACTGCTGAAATGAAGGAAGGAGGTGTCTTTGTCTTCAGGGCTTTTGTGTCAGTCCTTGTGTCTCCAAAAGGAGGCAAGACACTCATCTTGGGTGATCTTAAAGGCCTTTCATGCTATGAGCACCCAATCAGTAGCTTTGTAATTGCAGCTGTGAACTCTGATTGCAGGTGCCGGATACTGAGCCATGATCTTGTCTTTGCTTTTCAATTTACTGCGTAAATTTTTATGGAGTATTACTAATTGAACACAAAGATATATAGAGGAGGAATATTTCGATATTTTAGATAAATAATTGAATATTGTTGGTAATGCTTCAGTTTACTGTTAACACTGCAGGTTGTTCTGCAAGGTTGTCGGGAATATCAAGCAACGGGTGTAAGGAGGCCTCTTGGCCAGATTGGTGTTATCTGTAGCTTTTAGTTCCTCTGAGGGTCCTGTGTGAGCTTCAGTATAATACCAATTCTGTTGTGTTCATCATTTTTGGACAAAAAAATCGTGGAAAGATCAGAAACAGTGTGTTTTTCTCTCCTTTTAATCAGGGCTTTAATCAAGNATCAAGCAAGGGGTGTAAGGAAGCCTCTTGGCCAGGTTGGTGTTATCTTTAGCTTTTTTCTGTTGTGTTCATCATTTTTGGAAAAAAAAATCGTGGAAAGATCAGAAACAGTGTGTTTTTCTCTCCTTTTAATCAGGGCTTTAATCAAGTCATAGAAAATATCTAGGAGAGGAGAATCAAGCTGATGTAGTAGAAATTTTTTGGAATTTTATGAGAGACACATAAATAGCACTTATACATCTTGGGGAAAATTTGTGAAACGAGGAGATAGGCTAAAGCACACAAATCTGCATCTACCAGTGAAACAGAACCATTGCACCTAGGCCTTGTAAGGAGCTGGCTGCTTCTGTGTAGTCTAGTCCTGTTGTTTTGTCATTAGTTCCTAGAAAAATTAGCCTTCCTGCACCTTGTATCAAGCTTATGTGTTAGCTCCAGGTGACGTTTCCAGTAAATGAAACTGGCGTAATAAAAATAAGTGGTGGTGAAAATAAAAATAAGTTTTGGTGATTTAGAATTGTGCTCTACTGTCTAATCAATGAATGTCTTCTAGTGGCTAGTAAAATAATTTTATGTCTTTGTGCTTTTCAGGGGAGCCACAAAAGCAGACATCCCATCAAAACACACGGAGCGCAGAATCACAGGCACCTCCTGTACGAGCGCTGGGCACGGTGGGGAATGTGGTACAAATACCAGCCTCTGGATTTAATCAGGTAGAAATTCTTGGAAAAGTAGCTTGTTTCCGTGAGATGAACAGCATGAGAACCATAGTGCTAAAATCCTTGTGCTTTGCCGTAAAATTTGTTAAAATTCAGCTATTCGATATGAGAAAATAAGGCACAGGTTCTATGGGCTGTTTCTTCTGGGTTGTCTTTTGTGCAAGTCTATTTCTTTCAAAGGAGGCTGCATAAAAGCGCATAAATCCACTCGTGTGACATTGAAAGAACATGAAAATTGCAGGCCACATCAGCTATATCTTATAAAATACCTGCTTTAGCAAGAGCACAATTAATGTCACTAGAATATCATACCAACCTGAATTAAAATGTATTGTGTGCAGATGATAATTTTAGCATAAGAATTATTCTCCTACCAAGAAAACAGAGTCATTTTAAGTTTTATTTAAACAACATATGTATTTGTTTCTCATGCAGGCGATACTTTGGTGAAAAAATTGGGCTGTATTTTGCCTGGTTGGGATGGTATACTGGAATGCTTATTCCTGCTGCCCTTGTTGGACTCTTTGTTTTCCTTTATGGATTATTTACGATGGATTCCAGCCAAGTAAGGTAAAATCCCATTTAAAATCTCCCTCTTCAGCCCCATCCTGCCTGTAACTGCCAGTGTGTAGTGCAGCTGCAGAACTTTTTATTTACGTAGTTTTGCTTTGGTTATGCCCTTGTTGTGTATGCAGTTTTTTTCCCCTCTAAATGTAGTGTAAGTATCATAGAGCTTAGAATCTGCTGGGTTTTTTTCAATATGTTGGTGTAAAATGCAGCAAGAAAGCATGAATTAAGGGAGATTATAACCAAATGAAAAGAAAAGAGTTTCCCACTGTTACGGTTTTGCTCTAAGAGGGGTTATGTCAGTTCAAAAATAGTGGTAAGTGTGACAGTAAGGGCTGACTCTGCTTTTAGGAACTATTTTGGAGGACACCTCCGATAAAGGTTCACATTAGATGTCAGCAGACTGAACAGTAGCAGTGCTCAGAACATTTCAACCTTGTTCAAAGCAATTTGGATAGTTCAGCTGTTGACATTGTGGGACTAGATTTCATAGGATGTGTTGCTCTTTAGGCTTTGGGCAGGAGTAGTTATTTTTGTTTATGGAATTGTCTTTTTCTTGCATTTCACATGGTATTATTATATTGTCATTTCTCCGGTGCTGTAATTATGGTGTTTTTATATGTTTAGTGCTGTAATTATGATGTTTAATAGGTTTTCTATAACATGCCAAGTTCTTGAGCGACTTTATGACTTCCAACCATATTAAGTGCAATAAAATGCAGTAAAAGTATCGGCCAAAGACCTCTGCTGTCTTTATGATATCATTCTCTGTGTTAGCATTGTTTTAAAGCGTTGAACAATAATATCCTGGGTTATACAATAAACATATGCACCGCACAGTGGCTGCAGCATAAAGCACACAAGCCGCCCGTGGGCTTTTCTTCGGGGATGTCCCTCTGTGTCGGCATCAGGGAGGCTTTGGCTTCGCTAATGTGTAGCCTCCCTCCAGTGGCTGCGGAGAGAAAATGCCTTTAATTCTTTTCCCTGTGCCCGGTGCATCCAGCACCCGAAGGGGAAGCAAATGCAGGGAGGAAGAAAGTGGCCTGGGAGAAGCAAGCAAAGCAGGAATATAACATTCCTCACCTGGGAGAGGAGGTGAGCAGGAATATAACATACTTGTGTAAGCAAACGCAGGTGCCCACCGTACTTAGCAGCGAAGAAGCTTACTCACTGCAGTTAAAATGTGTTTGAAAGCTCCTATTTCCCTTGTGTTAATTCCTTCTTGCCTTCATCAAGACAATTATGTACCTCATTCTGAGTATGAGTGGTTGATGACACCACATCATCCTAATGCAATGATATCTAGCGATGATCCAGCTTTACAGTATAGGCAGAAGGATGACAAATGGAGACCACAGACAGTTGAGAATGCTGAAAGCCCCTTCTAACCTTTATTTTCCTGTCTTAATGCTAAAGCAAAGAGATCTGCGAGGCAAACGAAACCATCATGTGTCCTATGTGTGAACGCAACTGCACGCTCCAGAAGCTCAATGAAAGCTGCATGTACGCCAAGGTAACTGCTACCTTACTGCTCTCCAGATACCGCTGTCTAAAAGTCCTTTTCGACTGTGTTAGGGCTCTGAAATGTTAAGAGATTTTTCTCAGGTTTGCTTTAATATATGCAAGCATTTTCCTTCCAAATCCTTTTATTTTTTATCACTTTATAATGTCTCCTGAGCAACAAGATTTTCTTGGAAGGTTTTATTCTACTTTCTGCTGTGATTGACTTATGCTATTTTGCTTGCATATTTGGTATTTGATTTTTCCACTCTTGAAGGGATTCTCTTGTGTTGCACAGAGTTATAATATACTCAGGTTTTACTGTTGGAACATAACTGATTTCTTCATATTGCTTGTGCACAGCCAGAGACCTGAAGTGTTAGGGAAGCTATTCATTTTGGAATTATTTTTTTTTAATCCTTACCTGTTACTTTGAAATAACTTATATAGCAATATGTACATGCACAAGCATTGAGTTAATTAGGAAAACTTAGTTACTAAGTTACTTTTAAGTGATCTTTCCCTCCCTGGACCTGATTGTCAAGAGACCTGCCTCATCTATAGAAGGCACTTGTGCCTTGGTGCCTCTGCTCGAGGTGGGTCTATCCAGCAGGCTTTAAGCTTTTCAGGTTTCTGCCCTGTGATTACCTAATTAGAGCCCAAACTCTGTATCTAAAAATACTGCTAGATGTAGAGCCAGGTACACAGCTCCTACCTCCAGCAGCACTAAATCTGCTGGGTTGGATTTTGTTCCTTTGTTTTGTATTTCCCTGGAAAGATGCACCGTTTACTGAGCAGATGATCCCAAATCACTGCTTCAGATATATGTGCATCCAAAACTGAAATATAATTATTTGGCAGGTTTCTTCTGCTGCCTTTATTCGTGAGTCACAGTTTCGATGAGGTCCAAGTTGGTCTCACGCCTATTAAACCGGTGGATTTGATGCTTTATGAAAGCAATAGAAAAAAGGAAAGGACACACTACTAAAAGCAAAGTTTCTCTTTTTCAAGAACATGACACACACTTCTTATTTTAAAGGGTAGAAAATCACTGTAAATTGTCTGCAGAGTTTAAGATAATACATATCACAAACATCTGTGTCACTTTTCCCTTTGTCTTCAGATCCTCTTTTTGACATGTGCCCCTTAATAAGTTTTTCTATATTTTTTCCCATAATTAGCTCATAATAACTTATACTTTTTTTCAGATGGGAATTTAAAGCCACTGTTCTGCTTACTAATGCTCAGCGACATCTTAAACCACTCTTCATTCAAACAAATTTAGACTCATTATCCCTGGATAAATCACTGTTAATTGCCAACTTTCAATATATGGAAACTTCATTGGTCTTAACTTCAGCTTCCTAAATGCCCTTTCATGCCATGGCTTGCATATATAACCTATAGATTTTTGTAATATAAATAGTGACATTCTCCTAAGAGGTGGGACATCGCATGGCCCACTCAGATGCTTGAAGTGATCCGTGAGCATGTGGAAATTAGATAAAATTTAAGATTCAAAAAAAACTTAAAACAGAAAATTACGATTTTAAATTTGGACCAACATATGAATGGGACTGTGTGAGGAATTTCTAATCTGTCTGGCCATAGCCAGAGCAGCTCGCAGTATTTATGAAGCAAACAGACAATTCTCAAACCTGTATCTAAAATTTCTGTGAAAGACAGACCTGGATAAATATTTTGGTAGAAGAAACATGGGAGTAGGACCTCCTATTATGCTGCTTATCATTTAATTTCTGCCCTTTGTTATGTATTCTGTGGTTCTTTGGAGTCAAAGATACAGAGGCAATGCTATTTGTTCAAAATGTGTTTATTTTCTACTCAGGTTACACATTTGTTTGATAACGGAGGGACTGTCTTCTTTGCTATTTTCATGGCTATTTGGGGTAAGTCAGTTTTAATTCTGTGATTTTGGTTTCTGTTTTGTTCTGTTTTAGTTCACCTGTCCCTTTTACATGATTACAGTTCACTATTAGTTGGTAACTAATAATAAGGGTAGCTGATGTTTACAGTACTAGTGGCTTTCATCTCTGTTGCCTTATTGCCACACGCTGAGCCACACAGGGCTGTAAATTCATCAACTTGATCCTTAATCACCAAGCTAGTAGGACATATTAACAGAGTCCCGGTGACAAGCACATATGGTTATTTTCTCAGCGGTTATTTTCTGTGAACAGTTATTTTCTCAGCACTTCATTTTGTTTTTTTCTCTGTCTTTACTGCTTTGTCTATCTCCTGCTCTTTCTTTACATTTAGGCATTTGTGTTATTGGCAAACAGGTGAACTGTGATATCACTTGTGTTATATCACCATAACATTTACTTTTTAGCTGGATAAAGCCAAAACATGCTTTCTAGGATGCCTGTGTACTTGGCAGAGAGAATTCCTTTCCTTCCACATGGAGATAGGTATTTCTTCCATCTCATCTGTGCCAAAGTCGCTTGCAACCTTTCTACAGATCTAGGCTGTCATGCAGATAGCAGATCAGTTTGACAGAGAAATAGAAGCTTCAACCTTTTGATTTCTCCTTCAATAGTGATTGTAATCTGTAGCATCAGAGAGTCACAGGGCATGTCACTCAGTAGTTTCATCTTCTCCAGGCAATTTCAACCTGTGAGTAATCCAAATAAAATGAGCTCTGTGCATTTTGTTCCCTCAAAAGGTGCAGAAGTGGTAATGTCCCATGTTAATAAACAATATTTGGCGGAGCAGGTTCTCATCAAGGTGGTTAACTTTAGTATTTTATTCTATCTTGCTGTTAAACTGTTATTATCTAGTTGTTATCATGTTAGATTCTTGACCAATATCAAATGAAGTTACACAAGAGAGAATTTTGCTGCTGATATTTGCTGTTATTAGGGAAGCATGTGCAATATGCTGTAGGGAAGGCTACAGGGTGAGTGTTTAGTTCCAGTGCTCTGCTCTGCTGCTGGGCACAGCCTCTCGCCCATCACCGTATCCTCTGGCTCTCACGTGGCCAACGTCCTCTGCGCGGTAGCGGCTGGAAGGGAGAAGCTGCGACGGGATCATTTGGGAAAATGGGATCTTAGGGGTAAGGACTGAGCACAGAGCGAAGCATGTATCATTCTGAGGGCTGGGCTGGCGTCACATCATCCATGGCCATGTCCTGTCCGGGACACCTCGTGTCACCTTCCTTGTCCTGCGCGCGGGTTTTGTCACGGCACGTCCCTCCGAAGCCTGCATCGTGTGGCCCCCACGGGTTGTCCAACGAGAGAATGAAAAGGATCCTTTAATCATTGTCCACCTAGCACGGGAGTGATGCTTTCCCTAGTGCTTGGGGCACTTTCTTGAGCTACAAACATTATTGCTCACGGGGTTTTCAATCTCAAATGCAACTACCAGCTAAGACTGAAATAAACCTACACTATCATATGGGCAACTTGCACGTTTCCTTTCAGACAGGGTTTAAATGATTGTACACAGACCCACAAAGGGGATGAATGAGCTGGTCTTATACAACACTCCTGGTCTCTGCATATGAATTTGCAAAATATCTGGATTCAGTATCTGAAGTGTTTTATTATAATAGCTATGCTTGATATAGTGATTAAAATAAATTATTAAAATTTTCAGAAGTTTCAAAGATTAAAAATTCCAAGTCCAAGTGATTCTGTGTGATTATAGATATGATGTTTATGTGGTGCTCAGAACTTGCCTAGAAAACTCCTAAGTAAAATTTATCTTTAGCATAGTAATGTTACAGAACTCTTAAAAGCAAATAATTGTTGTTCTGTACTAATGTTTCTGCTGTACAAAATGAAGAATCTGAATTCAGTTCTTTCTAGATGCCCCTTTTCAGCCTCTTGAGGTTGAAATGATGGTCAACTGACCCTTAAAGATGCTGTTGAATTTGACTTTCCAGCAGCTTTCAGCTACTGCCTCTGAGCCACAAAAGACGTGTTGCCTGTTGGATTTTTGTTTAATTTTTATATAAGAAAAATCTTTCGGATTGTCTCTAATTGCTTAGACATTTTAGAAAAAATCCAAGAGCATACGATGAATAGACAAAATTATGTGATTAAACAATGTCTGCGCTTGTATGCATTTATGAAGAAGACCAAAGAGATCATTTTTTATGCCTCCCAATGTATATTTACTCCTGAAAACAGATATAGTTTTATTTCTCATCCTATAGTGATACTAGACATGTTTTTCTTCCTGATATTTCCGAGATTATGCAAGATTTTTTTTTATGGGTGATGGGGAAGGAGAAGGAGTAGGATTAAGGAGTACAGAGGATAAGTTAAAATTTAAAAAATAGAAGCCTCTAGGTTAAAAAAAAACTTAATTCAAGTGGAGTTGATGCTATTCAGTAAGACCAAAATACTTAAAACAGCCCTGGACAGAACTGCAAAGTAGCTTTATGCATAAAGCTTTTACCGTTTCTTACCTGACTCGCTTCTTGTATCCTCATGAAGTCGTCTGTGGGAAAATGATTCAGAGTTTTTCTTCCCACAGATAAAATACCCAACCAGGCCAAATAATACGAATCCCAGAATGGTTCCTAAAAGGACTCCAAATATCACTCCTCCTTTGTTGCTTTTCTCTAGGAGAGAAAGAGAATAAGAAGAGCAGTGGAATCGGAATGAAAATAGAAAGGTCCATGGTTCAAAGAAAGCTCCCTACTTAATTATGGAAGCAAGCCTCAACATCTAACCATTTTATTTTTAAAGCAACAATCACTGTTTATGTGTAATTATTTCTGTTGAAGCCAGGAGATAATAAAGCAGCCTCTGAATTCGGGATGCTTACATTTTAAGGGCCAATTTTGATTTCTGGATAGAAGTCTAGCAGTTCTTTCTGCATTTGCTCAGTTAACAAAACAACCCCATTCCTCCAGGATTATCCTCCAATTCCTTCAAACTTCTTCAAGGTATTCTGCTTTCCTTGGAACGGACCTTGCTTCCTGCTCCCAGCACTTCCTTTTCAGTCATATTATCTAAAAACTGTGTACACTACGATCCGTAGAACTACGATGGGAAACCTGAAATCCTGATGCTCCTTCAGTGCTTACTACTGGGTTTGATGGATGAGCTTTTCAGTGCTGTCTAAAAGCCTGAAAGCTAATTCAAGGCATATGCCTGCTCTTCCCTGAGCATCCGTTTCTTTTCCCCAAGACATAATTCAGAGCAGCAGCAGAGGGAAGTGCCGTGGCAGTTTTATCCTCCATTATTTTCTCTGGCTCACTAATGGACGTGCTAATAACTAACTACAAAATGAGCACTCTGAGAGTGTTTGTAAGAAGTTGCCCTTGGTCATAGAATTGCCCAGCTCAATG
This sequence comes from Crypturellus undulatus, assembly GCA_013389825.1. Taxonomy (NCBI): domain Eukaryota; kingdom Metazoa; phylum Chordata; class Aves; order Tinamiformes; family Tinamidae; genus Crypturellus; species Crypturellus undulatus. The sequence goes on from VWPW01016603.1 coordinate 165,941, forward strand.
TTAGGCATTCTCAGTTTGACTTCTCTATCCCTGCTTTGCAGGTCCATGCCGGTGTGAGCAAACAGCATCTACCGTGAGTTTCCTGAGCTCTTATAAAAAAAAATAGAAAAATAAAGAACTGGAAATCCTTTTTATCCTGTGCTCCCATCGCTGGGTGGCACTGACCTCCGGGGGCGTCCTGGGAGCCGGCTGGAGCCGTGGAGGTCCCACTGGGGCCGCTGCCGCCCGGCGCCTCTGCGGTGACGGTGGTGGCCGCTCCGGGCACGCTGGAGGTGTCCCCCGGGCTCGTGGGCAGCGGGATCCCGCCGGTGCTGGTGGCAGAATCAGGAGCCGCACGGGTGTAGGAAGGTGCCCGGGTACCGTCACCAGGCTGCGTTGGGCTGCTCGTTCTCGCTGCGCTACTGCCCGCCGCGCTCGTCGTCGTCGCCACGGGCTCCTCGGCGCCCGTCCCCGAGCCGTTTCCCACTTCTGTTTCTCTCCCTGCTGTGTAATTTGTGGCCGGGCTGTTGCTCGTGGCCCGCTGCAGCCCTGCTAGCAGCAAAACCAGCACCATTCCGTGCGAGCGTCGCATGGTATCGCCCCCGACGTCGCTTGCGTTCTGGAGGGAACCTGCGAGAAATTTGCTTCTGTGTGGTATTTCTTTCGCAAAGCAAAACGGTTAACGCCCAAATAAACTACCGGAAAGTTATAACTCAGTTACTCTGTTGAAGGCAGTGGTTAGCTATTGCCGAAAAATAGAATTGTTGTGCTGAGAGCTGCAAACTGGTGTGATGTTTTGGGAGCCGGAGCAGCGAGAGCCGTATGCCTACTGTCAGCAGCAAACTCAAAGCTCAGTTAGCCTTCAGGAATACAGATTTGGGGATATGGAAACATTTTTGTGTTTTTTTGTGTGTTTTTTTTCACTATTTTTATTAGTAAATTGTGGATTTTCCCTGACTTATCTTCATTTTGTATGACAGAGAGGCAATGGAAAGTGCAAGCACAGTAAGAGAGTAGAGATCACCCAGCTACAGGTGATGTTTCACCGATGGACAAAGGATGATTAATCATGGAAATGCATCTTACTTTGTGTCTGTCTTACTCCTTTTATACTTTATTCTTAAATGCCTCTGAGTTCAGTGCTTAGGATTTGGGATCATTACCTGAAATGTATGTATATTTATAAAATGCCATTTTTCCTGCTTGTTAATATACCTTCTACTTCTCCAGACTGCTTATTTCCCAGGTAGTAGTCAGTGATATGGCAAGAAATATTTATTCTTGGGAAATATTTGTAATTTATTCAGCAAAATCTAAAGGAGAAAGCCTCTCTTTCATTACTCTTTGAACTAAGGGTTAAAAAAAAAAGAAAAAACAAAATAAGGTTTTCAATTACCATCCCCAGTTACATTTGTAATTTGAGTGATTCATCTTCATGTAACTATGAAATGCTGTAAGATCTGAATATTGGATTTTTTTTGGCAGTATTAAAACAGCTATAAAGCAATAGAAGAAAAAGCTAATATATTTTACAAGCTTTGGGAACACATGCTTTCATCTGAGCAGCATTATTGTTTTATTCAGGGGCATGGCCTTGGCTCCCTTGCAGGAATAGTCATGTTAATGCACAAAGTGAGTTTGAAAATAAACATGTGTTTTTTTTTTTATTTTCCCTTGGCTATAACTTAAATCTATATAGGAAGTTACTGTCAGTTCACTTTACTACATTTGCTGTTTTTAGGGAAGTGAACTACGGAGCCAGCGTCCCTACTGACCAAATTCCTTGTGTTTTTGCTGCGTGCGATTTGGTAAATTTTGTTATTTTAATCTCGGGCACAAAAGAGGTGATAAAAAAAGAACAATTAATTAGCATTAACCGTTTAGTGCAACATTCACACAGTTCATGCAGCTGGGAAGAGTATTCCCTAGGAAGACATCAGGATGAGGGGATACACTGATATTATATTTGCTTTCATTTTCCTTAAATTGCTCAGATTTGCCCTCAATATTTCTGCACTTTCTGAAAAGAATAGCCAAACTTGTAAAGAGATGATTTTTATCTAAATGTGCATCCAGTGGCATGATAAGTGTTTTAAAAAGTAGAGATTTTTGGTACTATAAATAAAACAATTGCTGTATATATTTCATGCGTGTAACTCCCCACGTGCCAGTAATAAGCATAAAGTCTGCAAACCTTCAGCAGTTAGAAGAAAAGAATCATTTAACCCCCATGTCGCGGATAGTATATCTCCAGAACTCTAAATTTCCCATCTTAATAAACAGATCCTTGCACCGTTTTCCCTGCTCACAAATACGACTGGAATGCATTGCCATTTCTCTCGTAAGCAGTGAGCAAAGCCGTGGCCTTACCTGGGAGCCGTGCAGGAGGCGCAGATGCCGCTGCGGCACCGCCGCCTCGTCCTGCTCGTCCCGCTCGGGCGCTGCAGAGTTCGCGGAGAGCGCAGGGTTTACGGCCGAGCACCTGGCTTGGGGCTTCGCCTTCGGGAGAGCTGCTTTCTGAGAACTATCGCGCTGTTACTCCGTGTTCTCCTCTTGGAGCTTACGATAGCTGCGGCTTATCGCCCTTTCCACCTGCCGAGGGTTTGGGAGATAAAAATGCAACAAGGTGCAACTTCGGCAGGGGCGAGCGTTGAAAATGGGTTAAGAAAAATGCCCTGGTGCAAATGGGTCTCATCCAGTATTTTCAGAATTGCCAGGATTTGAGATAATCTAAGTCCACGTTTGCTGAGTTTATCCAGAAATACAGACGTCAGTAAGCTTTACCTTGGAATACTGAAAGCAAGATAGAGATCTGAATTTTACAGCTCACCTTCGTGCAGTTTTATGTAAATAGTCCTATAAAATAGTCCTAAAAATACAAAAAGCCAAGCATACAACATTTCATATGCTGCTCTGCTCAATATGTGAGGGTTTTTTATCCTCCAATTCGTTGTGTGTATTTATTTTAGCCTGGCATGCAGTGAAGAGAGGCTCAGGAGTGCTTCACTGTTCCCTGCTTGTTGGAGTGGAATGCTCTGATACTGCTGTCTGTTTCCACTCGAAATTTTTAAAAGATCACATGCAAATACTATTTCATAACTCCTTCTAAGTGCCTCTAGCGATAGGCCATGAGGAGCAATAAGCCTTTTCTGCAGCATGCTTAAACCTTTATTCATAGTCTGGTATATAATATCCTTGTATGCATTGTACTTTGAGGGTGTAATGTTTGCCAATCAAAATTCTAACATAAAATTGGGTGTTCTCTATAAAGTCATTATTTAAGAAGAAAATCTACCGGGAGAGCCGTAGCTTTTTGAGCCAGAATGGAAGCTGTCAGGCAGACAGATCACACCCAATAATTTCACACGCAGATTTACTGCTCGTGCTAATTAGGAGCTAATGAGCATGCAGACAAATACGGCCTGTCGTGCAGATGAACGCGAGGAGCCAAGTCTAGTGGAAGGGTATTTACGTGGCATTGCACGGTGCAGACCCGTCAGGTTCATCATTCACCGTGATAAGCACTGAAGACAGGACGTTCCTGTGCTTGTTTTGTGCCAGTAAGTTATTTGTGCAGCACGAGGCGAGCGGGAAGAGGACAGAGCCTGACCCTGGGTGTTCGGCGTCCTTTGGACTCCAGGCTTCTCCTACGGGAAATTTCCAGCCGCGGGTGCTGCCCAGCTTACCCCTCGTGCTGTGGCTGGAAGGACTGGCTTCCCACCGACTGAGATAGTAAAAACCCTTCTTCACCCAAAGGGAAAACAACCACTGGCAGGTCTAGGGAGCTATTAGACCTCAGCTACATGGATGGTTTTCTTTATCACTGCAGCACAAAGTGCTCCGTGGCCATAAAAATACACCATAGAAGCAATCCTGCAACACCGCAACTTGTCGCTTTGGTCCTCAAATTTCAACTCATGCTTCCACAAGCTAAAACACTTCCTCATCCCGAAAAGTTGCTTGTGCTTCTGTAGTTCGTCTTTTTCTTCTGATTTTATTTGGATGTCTAGTAATGATGGGGGGAAAAAAATGACACTTCCTCATTTGTTTGGTTTCAGTTTCTCTGGTGTTCTAAGTCAGGGGGATATAAAGTTTATTGTTTGATTTCTGATAACGAAGCTTCTTCCTGAATTCCCATTACCTTCATTCAAACCACCCATCTCTTATGAGTAGCTGTGGGATGACCTTCTGCTAACTTCTAGTTATTGTGCTTTAATACAGCCTGCAGATATATATATAGCATAATAACGATATTATTATGCTATCTATAAGCATATTAAAATAATATACAATGTATGTAATGGAACAATAAAGCAATATCTAGAATGTTAAACCTTCTTACACAGTTTTAGTTATAAATTATTCCTCTAAGCACTTGACTGACATAATCAAGGAAACTTCCTCAGTCCCTGTTTGGTATTAGTAATTTCTTTTTCCTGGGATTTCTTTTTCCAGTTTGGGAGAAATGGAACTTGCAGTAAATTACCATTGCTTATTTATTGTAACTAATTTCCTAGGACCTACCAAAAATGCTAAGTACACAATGGATCTGCTTATGATCTCACACATAGATCAGAAATATGTGAATGATCCAAAAGAGATGTTAGTGCCTCATGTGGAGAGGTGCCTGTTTCTGTACAGCGTGCAGATTACAACAAAAATAATAGTGTGAAAAATAAATACTGTAAAATAGTCTTCTGATTTTAACAGTGATTATCCTAATTACCTAATTTTCAGATTCTGTGGAAAAACAGCTGGAGAATGGCCAAAGACCATTACCGATGTTGATATTGTTGATTTTATTGAAATCTTCTTTTCTGCAACTAAAGTGTACTTTATCATGTCCCCAGCTACAGTATTTCTAGAGTTTTGGAAAAGACGGAGAGCAGTATTAACCTATGACTGGGACCTAATAGACTGGGAAGACGAAGAGGTAAGACAAAATAGTTGTATTTGGGTTATATTTGCTATTTGTGCTATATTTGAGTTTTAAATCCGGTTTCCGAATATGCAGGTCAACTTGAGGGGGGCAAAACTTGCACTATGCTACCTTATTTGTACTGTTTCTGCTGTTTGAGGGCTCCTTCCCACTTTTTGCTTTTTGGAGCTATTTCCAAGGATTTCACAAGGTTGTTTGGATATTTGGGTTGGAGGATTTTAAGCAAGAAATTGCATCAATATAAATGTATTAATGTTATATCAGATGTACATCTAGTCGCTTGATGCTTCAGTGAAATAATTGCAACCTTAATTGGCATCTTCATGTTATTCCAGGAAGAACTGCGCCCCCAGTTTGAAGCTAAATATTCCCAAGTGGAAAGAGTGAATCCGATCACAGGAAAACCTGAACCTTTCCAGCCTTTCCCTGATAAGCTCAGTCGACTGATGGTGTCTGTCTCAGGAATATTCTTCATGGTACTGTGTAATAATATGGGAATTATTAAGGACATGAATGTTATCCTTAATATTCGCATAAATAATGTGTGAGTTCCTTAAGTTTAATCCATTTCTGTAACGATGTAACGACATAGAACCAATCAGATCAAGTTTACTCCACATTAATGGAGTTTTTTCTTTCAAATAGTGTAGTAAAGCTGTATTGTGAAAGTATAAAAAAAAGAAATTTTAGTTCAACTGTGGAGTATTTTACTTCTNAGTTTAATCGAGTTCTGTAACAACATAGAACCAATCAGATCAAGTTAACTTCACATGAATGGAGTTTGTTCTTTCAAATAGTGTGGTAAAGCTGTATTGTGAAAGTATAAAAAAAAGAAATTTTAGTTCAGCTGTGGAGTATTTTACTTCTCTGAAGGCAGCTGCTCACAGAATTGAGGAGGATTCTCTCAAACTCTTGTTAATCTGTTGATTAAGTGGCAAGTATTTCACACAGTTTACTTGGTTGTGCTTGCTCTAATCCATAACCTCTTCTCTCTAGATTTCCCTGGTACTCACTGCAGTATTTGCCGTTGTGGTGTATCGTCTGGTAGCTATGGAACAGTTTGCGTCATTTAAATGGTATTTCATCAAAAAGTACTGGCAATTTGCAACATCTGGCACGGGAGTCTGTATCAATTTTATGATCATCATGTCACTCAACGTGGTAAGTTTTGGATTTTGAACAAGCACGTGGAAATGATAGAAAATGATGGGCTAAACTGTCGCTTAAAATAAAGACTGGAGATTGTTAATAAATAAGCAGATAAGGAAGTTTTCAGTTTTATAGCACATTATTTGCTATGCTTACACCATCTCTTTTTTTCTCTTTTAGGTATATGAGAAGGTTGCCTACCTCCTCACGGATTTAGGTATGGAGGTCTTTACAACTCTCTACTTGTAGCATATAGCTTCATATTTCTATACAGCAGGTTTTTGAAAGCTTCAGATATGCAGAGTAAGATACTGATATCTCTCTAATCAACTGAGAAGTATCAAAGAAAAATAGTACAATAACTGAACTAAGGAAATAATGCAAAAGAAAGGGAATCATTGTAATACTTCTACACCATTTAGCATCTTTAATAGTATCAATTGAAAAAAAGACATAATAACAAAATAAAAGCATATTCTTCTTAAAATGCTAATAAGAAATTTTTGATCCTTCCCAATTGCTTTGTTAATTTTATTTATTTTTTAATTATCACTTTCCTATGGAAAAAAATACATTAAAGTAAAACTAAGTCATAAGTTTTTTAAGTAGCTATAATGTAAAAATTTATAATAAGCTTCTGGTTGTGATTCAGGCACAGACGTAAAGCTTTCAAAATTATATTATAAAACAGGAAGGTAGAAGCAGTATTTAAGATCTACTCTGTAAATTTCTTTCTTCACATCATCTTAGATGTTCTGTTTTAGCCCAAGTCAAAAAAAAATGCTGTTGATTTTTGTCGTAGTTTAAAAACAAGCTCAATTTTTAAATTTAACAGCTCCCTCTTCTGGTTGAAGGATCAAAGAGCATACATTAAAAAAAAAAGTTCCAAATTTTGTAGAAATCTTTCAGATAACAGGCAGATGGCCAGGTTAGAAAGATGCAGAATGACCAGTCAAGTTATTCAGATTATTAAAACATAATAACAATTTGAATAACAACTTGTTCAAATTAGCAACATAATTTTTGACAGATCACACTGCTTTTTATTCCTACTTAACTAAATCCTTTTAGTGTATTGACTCAGACCAGGGAATGAGAAAGAAAATAATTATTCCTTTAAATACTTGAGCTGATTTTTCCAAACAAATGTTTAAAAAATAAAAAAAGCCTTCAGTTGTTTGAGCTGTGTAGTTCACTCCACTTCCTAACATATTGCTCTTCAAGCAGAAGGATGTCATGTGAAATTCTGAGGAATAGCAGCGTTTACACGAGGAGCTCGTATGCTGTCAATTTATCTCCTAGTTTATTTTAAAGCAGGCTTTACCTTTATAGCAAAGCAATAAATGGTATAAATTTTAATTGAAAAACTGAGTCATAGATGTGCTTTGAAACCTTGATTAATGTACTCTATTTCGAATTTATTCATCAATAAAATTAAAAGCTAAATCTAGAAAAAAATAAAAACTGAATCTAGATTTTTCAAAAGATAAACAGGAATTTCCCTCCAAGTCCTGGGCCATTCTGGATCTCAGGGATTGTATCTTCAGGTTGCACGTCGAACCAAGCCAGTGTGAGCTGGGCAGGAGTTTGTCACCTGCAGACAGAAGGCTTTGAGGGAAGAATTGCAACCTGATGGGTTATCTTGACTTCAACCTCTCACTTGTTTTGTTAGTACTAATTGATCTACGAGCAAAGTTTGATGTAAATTGATTTCATTTCTGTGTATGTGACACACGCTGTGTTATTCCACAGAGCACCCTCGAACGGAATCCGAGTGGGAAAACAGCTTTGCCTTGAAAATGTTCCTCTTCCAGTTTGTCAACTTGAACAGTTCTATCTTTTATATTGCTTTTTTCCTTGGCAGGTAAGTTATCATTTGCTAGCTGCTATTAAAAGAAAAAAAAAACTTGCATAGACCCTTTAATTTTAGAGGTTTGAAGAAAAGAACTTGAAAGTCTGAAAATATATGAATAGATGAGAATATGTTGAATTTCTGAAATGTAAGATTTAGATATGACATAGTTTCTGCAGATGGCTAACAGCACAATTATTATTTTCAGTTCTGCTTGGAGGTTGAATTCTTGAAATGTTTTATTTTTTTAAGAAGACAGTAAAAAGTGTGCTTTTTATGATGGTCTCTACACTCCGTTTTAATACTAAAACAAAAACATTTGCGAGAATTCAGAACCTTTGGAAATAAAACCTCTTCCCAACGTGGATCTCTATTTACCCTTGAATTAGTGAGCTTTATTCATTTCTCTCAATTAATCCTATTTGGGAAGATTTCCTAGGATCCGTTTCTGTAAAGAATAACATGTCACCCGTGGGATTTAATCTATTTGTGCTTCACAAATTTCCTCAGTAGATGTTGCAAAATAGCTCTGCGGATGAGGGTGCTCTTGGAATGCCCACTGAGAAACAGAAATCTTCTTTTCCAGATTTGCGGGCCGCCCGGGGAAGTACAACAAGCTTTTTAACAGATGGAGACTGGAAGAGGTAAACAATCCCATTTTGTATTTCTAGTAGGAAGCTGTGGGATGGCTGAAAGACATGAATTAAGTCCAGTTTGAAAGATTTATCATTCCATCGAAGTGCAGAGAAGAATAACTTTTATTTATAGCAAAAGCTGAGAAGCTGGAGATATGTTTTTCCTCCTGCCTTCTCAGCTGTGCAGAGTGGCTCTGAATGAGACGCTTGTTTCTTTCTGCCTGCCTCTTTGTGACGAACAAACTGGGATATTCCCTCACCTCGCTGGCTGCATTTGAGTCCTAAACTGATGATATCTCCAGGTTACGTGGGACTTCTGCATGGAAGACATGCATGTAGTGCCATCAGGTGTCCTTGACAGCTTCTTCATGTGATGCCATTGTGAAAATACCGAGTTAAACAAAAAATGGCATTTCAGCTTGTCAATTAAGACCTGCACTTCTGATATCAGTAGCTCCAATCTCAGTAGAGCCTTGGTAATCAGAGAAAAATACCACAACTTTGTAGTCTCTTGGTGTAAAAGTTTCTGTAATTGCTGAATGTGCTAATATATATTGCTTACTTTGTACATTATTTTGGAAATTTGTATAGCTAAGATACTGATAGCAGAGCTTTCACCGGTGAGTCTCTGTTTGGATCTAGGATATTCCAGATAAAATATGACCCCGGTCTTCTGAAATGAATGCACATCCATTTGCCTAGGTGAAGCAGACTTTATCATTTATCATAGACCTTTCTCATAGCTCTGTGCTTAAACTGGATAATACTATTCCTTTGTTCAGGAAAAGAAATGCCTTAAGACTTTTCCATTATAGTTTGGGTTAGTATTTCTGCTGTTACTTTTCTCCTAGTATTCATGTACCTGAAGAAGATTTTTTTTTTGTCAACTGCAGCTGAGTATTTTCCATTCGTTCTGTGAACAAATAAAAATAAAAGAAATTTTCTGGTTTTAGAAACCAGCTTTATTTTTTGCGTTTGTTTCAGTGCCATCCAAGTGGCTGCTTGATAGATCTGTGCTTGCAAATGGGAGTTATTATGGTTTTGAAACAAATGTGGAACAACTTCATGGAACTGGGCTATCCGTAAGTTCAGGTGTTCAATCTTTGTGATTCAGTGACAAGGATATATATATATATATATGTATATATATATATATTTATTTATTTATTTATTTATTATTATTATTGTTATTATATGAGTGGAGGGTAGAATATGGCCTTTAATTGAAATAAATCGTCTAAACTGATGACGACTTAGTGTGCAGCTGCAATATCCAGATGGGGAAATCCATGTTCATAAGCACCTAGAATGGGATTCTTTAGCCAGTTCAGGTTTACATGACTTGTGCTTCTCTCAAAACTTAATCCTCAAGGTGCATTTTTAACCTCCCTTAAGCAGATGAAGGGAGACTTGTTACTACTGTTTACGTAAGTTCAATATTTGTTTTGAGATCTAAAAATGCGGTTGTGAAATACATAACTGGGTCTACACTCTTCCTCCACATACTGGGAGAGAAATAGAGTATAAGTAGTCCAGTTCTACCAAAAATTCTCTTTCAAAAACACTATGTTTGGAGAAGGTTTCTTCTTTTTCCGTCTTATCTTCACATACAGTGATATTATACCTTTATTCCCAAGGGAAGCAAGAGCTACTCTTTAGAAATAAAGCTATGCAGGGTATATTAAATTTTTACTTTATTTATTGGGATTTAATTACATTAAATACACCGAATCATAAGGCAAAAGACAGAAATTCTANTCCCAAGGGAAGCAAGAGCTACTCTTTAGAAATAAAACTATGCAGAGTATATTAAATTTTCACTTTATTTATTGGGATTTAATATGCTATACTTGTACATTAAATACACAAAATCATAAGGCAAAAGACAGAAATTCTAGAACCTCTTCATAAGATTTTGTTTGCTACCATACTGTAAAAATTGTGTACAACACTACAAGCAAGTATTGTCATTTACTGAGCAAGTGCAGTCAATAATGGTGTGTTTATCTAATACAGGTTACTACAGAATTGGTGGTCAAGACGCAAAATGAAGAAAGGAGGGCAACTGATGGAACACAAGATTTCTCTACCTCAGTGGGAAAAAGATTGGAATCTGCAGCCTATGAATCTCCATGGCTTAATGGATGAATATTTAGAAATGGGTGAGCAAATCTAGAGAGATGTGTTTTCTTAAACTAAAGTTTTACTTTGATCTTTTGCATTTCCCATTTCTAAACATGGATTTTTTTTTTTTTTTCCCTAGTTTTACAGTTTGGCTTTACCACCATCTTTGTTGCTGCCTTCCCCCTGGCACCTCTCCTGGCATTGCTGAACAATATCATAGAAATAAGGTTAGATGCATACAAATTTGTCACTCAGTGGCGGAGACCTATGCCTGCAAGAGCAACAGACATAGGTGAGAGAATCTAATGAATCTAATTTTAGGCTCTTCTTTTAGGCTTCGGATTTGCTACGTTCAAGTCCTAAAGTGCTATCAGTTAGCCAACAGAATTTCAAAATTGAGATTCCATCGTATGAAGATTAAATTCATTTTGGTTTTAAATTGAACTAAATGAAATAAAAATAACATTTTTACTTGGCCAAGCATTTTTATTTGGCCTTTATAACCAAATATTTTGATTATGCTTTTTATTGCTTAACTGTTTCTTCTTAACAAGGAAAAGTTACTACTCCACATGGAGCTTGTGGTGGCAGGAATGTTGAAACGTAGCTTAAACTCGATATGGCTTTTTTGACTTGATAATTCTTTTGCAATAAGAAAAGAGAATTATAAAAAGAATAACCTTGTGGACTTTTTTTTGTCATTTCTCTTGTTCTTAGGTATTTGGTATGGGATTCTGGAAGGAATTGGAGTTCTGGCTGTCATCACCAATGCCTTTGTTATTGCCATTACTTCGGATTACATTCCACGCTTTGTCTATGCATACAAATATGGCCCTTGCACAGATCAGGGATACAGACAAGAAAAGTAAGGAAGATATTGGTTTTTAATACATATTTCAACTCAAATGTGCCTTTGCTAGCATCTCTCATTGGCAATATTTTATCTTTTTCCTCCATACAAAACTTGACCAAAGTTAAGTGCAAGCAACCCAACCATTCAGAAGAGTTGCCTGGTTTGCTTCACAGCTGCATCACTGGAAAATCGTGACTTTCCCCCTATTGCAGGGAATAGATAAAAATGTAACTACTGTAGTCTTAATTCATTTGTGCAGTTTCTTTCATTAATATCACTTACTTGCTGCCTGTAAGACAATTTATTGGTATATAGAGTTGGTGAGGCCTTTCCTTTCATTCAACTCATAAAACCTGTCAATTTTTTCATATATGCTGCAGTTTGGCAGATTCTACAAGGATGTTAAATTGTTCTATCTTTCTGCATGTCTAACCATCATTCTAAATTAAAATTTCTAAGTTATAGAAGCTGCCAGGAAAGATCTCTGCAAGCAAGAAATTTTGTTTTATAGCTGCTGGTAGATAAAAGGCAAAAGATGAAAAATGCTCAAATTAAAATAGTATGTATCCTTGAAACAGATTTTATTTCTTTCAAATAAAACTTTGCTTCTCTGTTTAAAATTTTAGAATTGCTTTTTGCCTTGATAAGTGAAGAATGCTGCAACTATGTGATAACAGAATATGTTTGCATACAGGTTCTGTGTTATATGATCACCTCATGAAGAAAATCTTGATCCTGTGTCTTTTCCCTTTAGATGCTTAAAAGGATACGTCAACAGCAGTTTATCAGTGTTTGATCTGAGTGAGCTTGGAATGGGATACTCTGGATACTGCCGGTATGTTTGGATGCTCGTATTTCGTCTAAAGTGGACGTTAAATTGAAGGTCTCCAAGACAGAATTACTCCCAAAATATTTTTATTTCTTCTTGTAAAAGCAACGGGGTATAAGTTTGTTCAAAATGGAAGTTGCAGATGGGAAGGTTGCATGGTAGGCTGCAGTACTGCGATATTTGAAACCCATGTTTCTGTGTTTTTATTGGCCTCTTCTAAACCTTATATTTCAGACCTCTCTAAACTATTTTATTTGAAACCTTCCCCAGCTGTAAAATGAGGGTAAAAACTCTGATTTCATTTTTAAAGCATCCTATAAACTCTTAAAACTAAAAGAACGTCTAATAGCATTTTGTGCTGGATGGAACTCAGCTCAGCCTCGCAGGCAGTTTAATTCCTCCTGAAGTCTGCTTTCTTTTCATTTCCTTTCTGGATGGCACAAGTTGAGGCTAGTGAGTTCTTGACAGCGTCCCGTATTTTGAACAGGCTGGTTTACTAGGATTTTTCCTTTATTTTACAGGTATAGAGATTACCGAGCGCCACCGTGGAGTTCGACTCCATATGAATTCACTTTGCAGTTCTGGCATGTCCTGGCAGCACGGCTGGCTTTCATTATAGTATTCGAGGTCAGTCAGAGAAAGGGAAGAATGTCTTATACCTATTTAAAATCCAAGCTGATGGTTTTGCAATGGGCCCACAAATGAGGAAGTATCTGTGTCATTAGGTGCTTGTCCATGAAACCCGAGAGAGAAAATAAAGCTTTGAATGCCCCCTACTCCAACCTTTGTCACGGATCTGCTTCAAACTGCATTAAAGAGTATGCAAAAATTTTTCAAAATCCTCCAAAGTCTTTTCTCGACAGCCTGGTTGCCCACAGAATCTTCTATATTTTATTGAAAAAGATGAAATAAGACTTACATGTCCAGTAAGCATAGCTATTACAATTTAAAATGTGGACTACTTGTTCTCCACGGATGTGGTTTCCTTTTGGTTTCAAGGTCCTAACAAAGACTCTTTCTATAGAATATTTGCTGTTGTTATTGAACTGGCTTATCCTGCAATCACATCTTAATTTAGGTCACAGGATATACATAGATTTACTTAGATATGGTTAGATTTACTTTTAGAAGATTTTGACATTTTCCTTATGTTGTGGTATTTCTGTGTACTTAACACAAACACAGAGACCGCTTTTCAGTGCTGAATCTAATCCTGGTTCCAGTTTTGCCGCTGTCCTTAAAATTTGGTCCTAGAAATGGATACTTGGCCATCTTGGAAGTAATTATTTTTGTTCTTCTTTTTCAGCACCTTGTATTTGGAATCAAGTCTTTCATCGCCTACCTGATTCCAGACATGCCCAAAGACTTATGTGACCGAATGAGGCGCGAGAAATACTTAGTCCAGGAAATGATGTACGAGGCGGAGCTGGAGCATTTGCAGAAAGAGCGGAAGAAGAACGGGAAACAGTATCACCACGAATGGCCTTAGTTGCTACCACACCGCACCAGAAACGCTGTCTGGAAGTTGCAAAGCGAGGTCAGCATCTGACACGAGCGTGGGAGATTCACCGTGTGTAAATATATATGTTCTTGATGGGCAGTACAGCTGCAGGCTTTGGTTGGCACCTGGCAAGTAGATGCTTCCAATGAATAACATGAATAGCCTTGTCTGTCCCGACGTGGTGGTGAGTGGCACGGACAGGACTGGCGCTGAGGAGTGTGCAGACAGATGAGAAATGTGGACTTTTGTGGGTTAGAAAAGGCAAAGAGTGTTCATGCTATTCATGAAGATACTATCAGCTTAGCGAAAATAAAGTATTACCTGTAAACTTATACAGTAAGGGCATGACTAAAACCAACTCACGTGATATCCACTGTTTCTACAGCTTCTGATTGCTCAGCTGCATCTATAATGCCTCTGAAGAAACAAGCAATTGTTGCCTTTGTGGCCATAACTTGATATAAACGATCCTTCAGGCTTACTATTTTGTCAGGTTTGTCCTAGTCTCTTGTCGAGATTGTGGATGTGGTCCTACCCTCCCAAGGGGGTCTATGGCTGCTTAACATATACTATGCAGTTTAATATTTGCACATCGATTTCATTATGATGTTATCCTTCTCCTTGAAAACCAAAAAAAAATCCTAAATTGAGCGAGAAAAGAGCAGCACAGAGTGAGTTTGCTCCATTTGCTAATGCAAAGTCTTTGCAAAGTCTTCACTTTTATATGCAGCAAGGCCACCTCCTCGCACCTCCAGAGTGCGAGCCCGTGCCCGAGCATGTTGCTCCTCTCTCTGGGCGGTGACTCTACGACTGGGCAGAGCATCGCCTAGAAACACTCCAACACAGTGCAGCTGACTTCATTCTGAGTATACCAATAACTATTTATAGGATGCAAGCTTCTGCAGAAGTATCTCGCAGGCGTACGCTGTAACGTTGTGACTTGCTCGGGCAGGGACGGAGAAGCAGAGCACTTTATAACAACGCTCTTCTCGTGATAGTAAATATTCCAGGAATGTGCACTTCTGTTATTGGGCTGCATAAGTCAAAGCATGGGAATTAGGTACATGCAGATATGTATATGGGTTGTATGTAAATGCACACACGCACGGTAGTTATTTTTAGACTTTTTTTTTAATTATTATTTTTATGCCTTTTCACAATTTTGAGAGGCTTTTCGGATAAAATCACTAAGAGTAGAAATGCACATAAAGCGTTGACTTTTTCTGTGCATATTGCTTAGGGCAGTGTTGCTTGTGGTTACAGTAGATGTTGGTGATGAAATTGTTTATTAATATCATTTCGTAACATGGGATAAGAAGCACTTAAACAAGTGGGCAGGAATCACTTGCAGAGAAGAAAGCAGGGGGACAAATTACACTCATTCTGCTTTTTTAGTACAATTTTTAATTTTTTATTTATATTACATGAGAAAAAAATTAAAAAACTAGGACGTAACAAAGCACAGTGACTGTAAGAAATGCAAATGTTAGCCATCAGCTTTACCAGTAAAATTTCAGGGAAGTCGCTGATGACAGATATGAAAAGACCTGAAGTTTTACTTAAGATATTGAGCCAAAAATAAGGGTGATTCCAGTATTCACTTCCGTATCTTTGAAAAATCTCTTTTTTTTTAATGTTATATAAAATTAATCTTAAGAGCCAAGAGCCCCCTGAAGTGGCTGAATAAGATCTGTTGTGTCCCAGGAGGTCTAGCATAAGACCCTATGTTTTTTCAGTCACTCCACCTTATTCTAGGGCTGTCTTGGTTAACGTGAGTTCCCAGTGACCAGGCAAGGTCAGGGTAGGAGTATCTCTAATATTGCACAACGGAGGGAAGAAACTGGAAGCTGTGTGTTGTCCGTGAGCTCTGTGATAAGGAGCTGGGGGATTTGAGCTTTCTGTGTTTTGGAAAGCTGTTTTTTTTTTTTTTTTTTTTTTTT
>VWPW01016603.1:181751-235092 GCA_013389825.1 Crypturellus undulatus
TTTTTTTTTTTTTCCCCTTCCAATTATGTTTTGCATTTTCAGTTTCTTAGGATTCCCCTTTAGAAATAATTCAGACGTTCCCTCCAGTGCTTTTGTAATCACCTTATTTGATTTGATTTATTGCTTCACTGGTCATGAGAGAGAATATTGAGCACTGTTTGACAGCATGAACTATATGTCAAAGGATCCATTTTTGTGCCATATAATAGTAGTACTTCAGTTCTTCATAAAGTCACAGATGAGCTCTCTTTTTAGTGTTTTCTTCAGGATAAAAAAAAAAAGGCCTTGGCTGGCCCAAGGTATAGGGATTTAGCATAAAATTAGGCAAAAAATGAAAAATACTGATTGATTATTTTATATTTTCTTCTTTCTGCTGTGGATTTTGGCATATGACAATACCAAGTGAGCAAAATCCCATTTGGACCTTACCAATACATATGGAAGAAAGCCTTTTTGTATGTGAGGATGCTTTTGAGTTTTAAATAGATATGTATATTCTTAATGATTTTCAGCACACAACAGGCAGGTATGTAGATCTGACACTGTTCAGTTTATGCACTGGGAAAGCACAAGAAGTTTTGGAGAATTAACTGTGCGCGTTCTTTTGGTTCTGGAGGATAGCAGCAACGTCTAAAGGCTCTGCCTCTGTCTAGCTGTTTGCTTAAGCTGAGAGCACTTTTTTCTAGACTTCATTTCACGTGGTGTTTGCATTGACTGCACGTTCCTTTCCTAAAGTGTAAGGCACACACTGTCCTCAGGAATAATGTATTTTATGTATGGCGAATGAACTTTTCATATCCTAAGTATTGTCTTTCTATAAAAAAAAAAAAAAAGGAAAAAAAAAAAAGAGCAGTATGAATAGATTGTGCATGCAGGCTGCATTTGTAAAATCTGACCAAGCTACCAGTTGTGCAAAAATGCTTTAGATCATTGCCGATCTAATGTGTGACAACTTTGCTCTATGCATGTGCCCTTAGAGAGACTGCATGAGCAAGTACGTATTTTTACATACAAAAGATTACTCCAAAATGTCTTAATTATTCCTAACCAAATTCAGCGTCTTGAGTCAGACAAAAGAAAACTCTACTTTAAAAACAGTGGAAAGTCCATGTAGGTTATAAGCATCTCATTTTCGATTGCTTTAATCGAAATTTAATTAGATTTAATTTGATCTCCTGAGCCCCTTAGAGCAGAGAGTCCCCATCTCCGTATGGGAAGATGCACGCAGAGCTCGAGGTCACGATAGGAATCCAACGGGATGGCCTTGGACTTGAGCATTTGAATCTTCTGCAAAGCTCTTAGTTGTGCATCCTGCTAAGATTCTACAGCTCCAAAACCAGGCGGTCCAGGCAGCCAATCTCTTTTTCTTTCCTACCCCTTTTTGCTAATGGATTTATGGAGAAAATGAGGCTTAACACTGAAATTAATATTGGTGACCACAAGGCTATAGTTTCCATAATTACGATAGGCCGTAAGTGTTATTTCTTTAAGACATTCATTACGACAACGTGGACACATCGCTTNTGCTAAGATGCTACAGCTCCGAAACCAGGCGATGGAGAAAATGAAACACTGAAATTAATGTTGGTGACCATGAGGCTACAGTTTCCAAAATTACGATAGGCCGTAAGTGTTATTTCTTTAAGACATTCATTACGACAACGTGGACACATCGCTTGTTACCATACCCTTTTCTAACTTTCTTCTAATTTTCTTCTGAGGATCATTTAGGCTCAGTTGGGCCCTGTTGAAGACTCAAAGAAAAATGTCCAAAAGGAGTTGGTAAGAGTAAGTTACCTAGAGGTTAATGGAAAAGTCCATAGTTTTTGTAAGGTTTTTTTCATGAGGAGTTTTGCAGAATACAAAATAAAGAACTTGGGGAAACACAGGCCTTTGAGGGTGTTTTGATGTAGGGAAGGATTTAAATGGGATATTCAGTGAGGCTTTATTCTGCACATGTACCTAAGAGCATCAATCTAATGCAAGTTCTACAAGTTTGGGACAGTTGGCATTTCCTTGCTGTGACTTGTTCCACGGCAAGTTCCAATTACGGCTGCTGCCAGAGATAATTTCCAGAGCTTTGGGAATCTATTAATGTTTGCCCGTGAATGCTTATAGTGCACCATGGGTTTAACTAATCTTTTGAATTATACCGCAGTTCATTTGGTGGTAATGAGTATATACTTATTAAGGAGCATTGCATCATTTCTGATTATCTGAAAATGATCATGGTCCATAAAATGAAGGAAAATAAATAAATAAGTAAATAAGTTGTTCTTTGATAGTTAACTTTGACCTTCCATAACTTTCATGTAACACTATTACAGACTAAATTTTTTTACGTTCACTGGTTGTATAAATAAAACTTATTTTATAGAAAGGCAATAAAGTTAATGGAAGATCAAAGATCACATTTTCTACTAAGTTTTTTGTAGTAGAAAAGGGATAGAGACAAAAATGATGACATGAGTGAACATTTAAAATGTACTTCCAAAAGCTTTTTAATTTAATCATGAAAAAATACTGGTGTTGCTCATTGGGAGCTAAAGGTTGAAACAAATTTCCAACCATCCTTTAATAACAGACCATCTTCCCTACAGTTATGCACGCGCATTCTAGCGTCCTCCTAAAGACTGAGCCCTCCTGAGATTGGCTTCATTTTACCATTTGTTTGAACTGACTTAGGATGATTTTTTTTCCTCCAGTGTTGACGTGGCAGCCACGTTGGCTCTAGGTTTGCATTGGCATGATTTGGGCATAGCACAAAGTTACCGCAAGAGCACAAAGTTACCGTAAGAGCACAACGAGAGAAAGCACTTTGGTATCCCATATTATACAGGAACGTTTTAAACGCAGGGCTGGGATTTAGTCTTGAAATGTTAGTGGTATCTTCCCTCTCACGGCACTGAAAATTGATCTTGTGGCATTTCCATTGGTATTTCCATTTTCCAGGACCTCTGTAGTTTTTTATGTTCCCTGGAGTTCCCATTCTCATTGCTGGGAATTAGTGGTTAGGATGCTGGTGGATGAGCAATTGGCATCAAACCCAATGCAGTCTAAAGCTAATGAGATTTTAAGCACTGGGAAACGTGGTGACTTTTCTGTTAGAAAATGAGAGAGAATTCAATCTCGTTTTTAGTTGCTGTTTTATGTGTATGAGAGTTTTGTATTTTAAAAAAAAACCTCCCAAGCTTTACTCTAATTTTTACCTAGATTAGTATCACTGAAATTTCAAGTGTTTGAAATCTCATGTAAAATCTGAGTAACATAATTCAGTCATTTTTACTCTGATAGTCCTGGGTAACTTGCAATATCATGATCGTAAAACATTTCTTAAGATGTGTATATATTTGAAATTTATGTAATATTTAAATACTACTTGGTTTCTAAGTGAAGGATTAGAATAAAATTTCAACTATTTTTTCTATTCATGAATCCAAACTTTGTAAGTAATGTTTAAAATGAGATTGCAATACTTACCACAAAATGTTTCAAAAGAATTGACTTTTATGCACTACATGCTAGAAGTTCTCTGGCCTGTCAGCTTGTGCTTTCCTTTGTGTTTTAAGGTTACTTTTACATCCCGATATGTACCCCAAAATTAAAGGAATTCGCTGAGGAAAATGCTGATCTGATTAACTATTATAAGACACTTTTGGCATAAATTTGTCTTTGAGATGCTGTTTACTTTATCAAGGTTTACATGTACAAATGCAACTACTTATTGTATCATACACATTTGAATATTGCATTTTTCAGTAATAAACTTGGATATCTTTGAAGGAGAGTTTGAACTTCATTATTCCAATATTCAAAATTATAAAAAAGAATTAAACGCCGGTTTTGGAAACATAAGCTACTATTAACCCAGCTGCATGTGTAAGTAAATCTTCATAGTAACTTTAATGTGATTTAAAATGTTTACTAATCCCTTAGTGCCAAATTGAAATCAATATCTACTAATATCTTTGCTCTGTGTTCAAGTGCTTAAGACTAAGGCCCTGCGTATATAACCGAAGGGATGTTTCTTTTTGTCTCCCAACGTCAAGGCTATGGTAAAGTCCATAAACTTAAATATACTTTAAGCAGTCATCTAAAATTCCAGAGGAATATATAGCAGGAAATATAGCAGGAACTGAAGAGTCCTCTGAGCACTCAAGGGTCTCTGTGCTCGCACCGTCTGCTTTTATAAGGAGGGGAGCGACAAACTCCAGCCCTGGATGGTGTTGGATAAAACCCACGCATGGACCTTGCTGAGTTTTCTTCTCTTCCGAGTCCTTTGGCAGGACTTTCCCTCTCTGGGCAGATCCTTGGTTCAAGATGTAAAGTAAATGAGCAGATAACTCTAATACTGACACGAGTATTTAATCAAAACAGTGATTTTTCTAAAGGTGAGTTTTACTAGACACGGCATCCTTAAAACTTTGTACAAATTTTGATACAAATGCACTACTGATTTATTATTTTATCTACCATGTGTAAGTCCACATACGGGAGTACGCTAAAACCCCGTGGAATATTTAATGTTTTACATAGGATACTGAGACTGAATGGACAGCTTTAGCTGAAGCAAAAGTAGGCAGAACTATAAGAGAGAAAAATCTTCCACAGATTTCCATGAAGATATTCTGAGGGAATACAGTTCTAGCTGACTTGACTCGGTGTCTTGCACACTAAATAAGCAAATCTTCTGTGGCAAATGATTTTTGGAAGAATATGGAAAAGATAGATGAAAAAATATGGAAAAAAAATGAAATTAAGCATTCCTCCAGCATGCAGAGCTCAAAAGATTCTCAAAGCAGTAAAAATACTGTGATGAGTAAGTAGCTCAAGTAAGAATAATTTATTGGAGCACAGTTCACATGAAACTGGTTGTTTCACAGTCAGATGTCCCATAATCAGACATCCTCCCACAGTCAGCAGAGAGAGGGTAACATTCACTGCGTAGCTACCTAGTTTGACATTGTTTTGAACCACATCTTCTCGTGAATTATTTTGAATTTTCTCGCGTGATGCTTTGGCTTTGTTAGCACAACCCAAGAGGTAACGTTTGTGGCCATGATATGTAACAGGTACAACGGTGCGAGGGAGCAAGGCTGCAGTCCTCCACAACAGCCCCCGGGGAGTGAGATGAACGAGCGACCGGATCCGGCGTTCGGAAGGACCAGGTGAAAACACCGACTGAAAGGGAGTCACAAAGACAATGCCCGTCAGTTCTGTCAAACTGTCGCCCCACGAGAAAGGTAGTATTATTTTACACACTGTTATTTCTGCTCTCTGATTGAATATTTTGGGGCTGTTCCTGGAGAACACGAACACAGAAGGGAGAAGCAACTTCAAGGACCAGACATCTATATCCTAATAGTGGTCACAGGTAAAATAAAAGCAAAAGTTCGGATCTTCAAAGCATTAGGAGCTGAGTATCAGCTGCGTCCCTGACTTTTCTTGGTCTACCAAGCTTGGAGGTAAGACAAGACCTGTTGAGTTTGATTTACAGCTGGCAAGTTTCAGAGGTAATGCCTTTCACTGGAAAGGAGCATCCAGTGGAGCGGGCATGTGATTCTAAGGCTGGTGACATGATTATGCCTAATCACGATCCTTTCCTCAAAATTCAGTAGTGCTTTTCTATTAGGTGGCCTCATCAAATTGGAGATTTAGGGGAGGTTCTTTATTGTCTGGAACTAGTAGAGCGATTTTGCAGCTCAAACATGTCAGGCGTACGAACAAACATTCAAACAAAAAAGTCTGTAATCTTTTCAAGCTGAAAGGATGCCTGTCCAAGACTATCCTGAATTCAAAGGAAAGTCTGTTACTCTCTCCTGTAGCTTAGAATAGGTCATGGTGAAGAGTGTGTCTCAGTCCCACAGAAAGGAGTGTGAATTAGTCTTTAGAGGACCAGTGTGGTCCGCACAGGCAGAGTAGCTGCCCCAGCCTCTCTTCTTGCCCGTGCTGTAAACCGTGTGCCCTCCACAACCTCATCTTACTGAGAGGCCCTAGAGAGCCACCTGAGGTCCTGCTCTGTCTGAAGTTCACCGTTGCACGTGTACCTTAATAACTAGCTCCTGAACAGAGAGTACAGGATAGGTATATTGCAGCTAATTCCCAATGGGAATTCCCGTGACGTTACGCACGAAGCGTTTCTTCTGAAATAGCAGCACTTCCAAACCCCGGTTGTCTTACAGTTGCCCAGTTCGGTCATGAAAGTCATAAATAAAAATCTGCCTTTATTGCTATAGAGAGCAATTGGCCTCCATTAGTCATCTACAAGCTGGAAAAAAAAATGAAATAAAAAGAGCTCTTCGTTTCTGAAGCTGGAGAGGAAGAGTTGATTAAGCGTCCTTGTCCCTCAGCTTCTACAGGCGAGATTCCATGCCCATGTTGGTGTAGGATTTTTCCTCGGGATTGTAGCCAGGTAGCTGCCTTGGGGTTTCGTTCTCGGCTTTGCTCTGCAAGGAGTCTTCTCTGCCAGGTTTCTTCGCGGTGACTTGAGGCATGTTGTTGTCCAAGTCCACCTGGGAAAAGGCCACAAGAGTTTGCAGCGTGAGTATTCCCTGCATCGTAATACTTGCTAACGGGATGCGTCTGAAGGAGTGACTGTTTGGGATTTATGGCTTGAATTGATGAGGGGCCCCTTTCTTTTCTCTAGGGAAGTTTCTCTTGGAAGCTGCTGGAGCCAAGGGCTCCCCAACCTCGCCGTGGTGTNGCCCTCAGAGGCGGAGGAAGCTGCTGGAGCAAGGGCTCCCCAACCTCGCCGTGGTGTCGCCACCCAAGTCCCCACCAGCAGCCCCTGGGGCCGTTGGACGCAATCGCCGAGCTGAAGATCACCCTGCGCGGACCACTCACGCGGGGGCCGCCGCGTCGCACGCCACGCCAGCAGCACAGCGGCTTCAGCAGCACCNCCCCTGGGGGCCATTGGACGCGATTGCCGAGCAGGAGATCACCCAGCCTGTGGGGACCACTCACGCGGGGGCCGCCGCGTCGCACGCCACGCCAGCAGCACAGCGGCTTCAGCAGCACCGCCGGGATGTCCTCTTCCCTCTGCGGGCCTGGTCGGGGACGCGGGAGGAAGAGAAGGAAGCGTCAGAGCTCGCTGGGAGCCCCCGCACCGCGCGCTGTCCCCGCAGGGGCTGCGCTCACCTGTGACGATGCTGAAGAGCAGCCCGGCGGCCGCGCAGCTCAGGCAGCCCACGGCGCTGAAGTACAGGTAGGACAGCGAGTACCAGGTGTCCGCCAGCAGCGGCCTGCGGGAAGGTGGCAGCAGGACGGGGCACAGAGGCGCCCGTCGTTCTCGCCCGGGGCCGCCCGGGAGGACTTGCTTACCTGTGCGGAGCGGCGGTGGGAGCGGCGGTGCCGAGCGCGTCGGTGCCGTTGGCGAGCACGCAGCCCGCCGTGGAGAGCGGCAGCGGCAGCGCCTTGGCCGCCGGCGCCGGGAACACGAAGGAGCCGATGGCCGCCCAGAAGGCGAGCGCGATGCCGATGAGGAGGCCGCCAGCGGCACCCTGGCAGCGCGGGAAGCGGCAGCGGTGAGCGGGGAGCCAGCGCACGGCCCCGCGGCGCCGCTCTCCCGGCTTACCTTCCAGTTGGCGCAGGGGAAGAGGATGCCCAGGGAGAAGAGCCCCAGCATGGGCCCGCCGCACATGCCATGGATGGTGAGGGAGGCCTGCGGGGGCACGGCGTTTCGTTGGTTTATTTATTATTTATTTTTTAAGGCTGCTCGGAGAAGGGGGAAGGAGCCGGCTACCTGGACGATGCCTCCGAGCAGCGAGGCGGCCGCCGCCATGGCCGTGCAGAGCGCCCCGAAGAGCACGCCTGCGGGAGGGAGAGCGCGGGAGGCCTCGGCCTCGAGGTGCCCAGGGCACAGCGACGGGGAGGAAACCACCTCCTGAACGGCAGGCGATTTCGCCTGTCCCGCGGTACCTACATAAACCCTTGCTGACCCACGTGCTCCTCTTCTCAGAGAGATCCGGGAAAACCTTCTTGACAAAGTCTTCAAAGGTGACGGTTGCCAGAGCGTTAATGCTTGCGGCCACTGTGCTGTGAGAGGGCAAAACGAGGGTATAAATGTGAAGCCAAACCATTTTGGAAAGTAATTTTCTTATATAGAGATGTCACTTCTCATTCAACACGTCATAGTGCCCAAAATACCTGTTCTGTTTTCTTGCAGAACTTAAGAATTACTTAAGGAAAGTATCAAAGCGCTATCGTTTTATCCTTTCCCCCTGTAACGCAGTTTCAGGTTCACACACCTTAATGTTCCGCTGAATGCGCAGGCAACAAACAGTCCCGGGACACCCGGCATCGAGGCAAAAATGTCCATGACAAAATACGGCATTAGCTGGAGGGAAGAGAAACGCAAGGGGTTAGAGGTTTCTCTGGGTTGAGGGGCAAGAGCAGTTGCGTCTGACCAGGCTGCAAAATACTGGTTTTGTTGCAACCAAGAGATTCGGGTTTTGACAGAAATGCGGTCACTTTGCAAAACTCCTCTGTCACGTTACTACTGGCAGAGCCCCAGAGTAGACATATCCTGCCCTGATCCAGCACCTGCAGAGCTGAAAGGACGCATGGTTTCCCACTAAATTTATGCAATGTTTCTGTGAGCTCTGTTTGGAGCCAGAACAGCTCTCGGTTGCGGTCATCTCCGTCTGTACCTGATCAGGTGCTGAAATGAAATCGGCCGTCCAAGGGTCGCAGTCCCTGTAGTGTGAGTACATCACCAAGCCAGAAAATACTGCGCACACCAGCACTATCCAAAGTCCCACTAAGTTGAGGTAAAGTGCCCTGGAAACAGAGAGAGAGAAATCCCTTATAGTACAAGAATAGTATAGAAATCCCTTATAGTACAAGAATTGGTTGCTTGCTTTGAGCTTTTTTGAGGGAGACTTCACCAAGAACGGGTCCGTAACTTCTGAAATGTCTCCCTAGGGTAAGAAACTGCGCTGTTAAGAACAGTAAGAAAACAGGACAAAACTCTACAAATCTTTCCAGCAGATCCAGTGAGGTCCCTATTTTTATTTAACGCAACCGACAGGCTGTTAGGATAATTTTGCGGCGGTGTTTTTGAGGACGAGGATAGCTTAACGTTGAAAGTGACTTACAGTTTCGCGTGCCTTTCCGATTTGCAGGAAATGCATCTCTGTATGGTGGACTGATTGACGCCGTAGAGCCCGAGCCACGTGAAAGTCCCCCCGACGGTGATGGTCCAAAAGGTGTGTCGTCTTAGAGGGTCCACGTCGAAGCTGGAAGGGCCACAGGAAAGCTGTTGGGTTGCTTGTTTAAATGCATGTTCATTCAGAAAGAGCTGTTTGATCTTTCAGGAATCATTATATTGTAATTAGAACTAGTGCACTGGTAACACAGATAAAACATCTGGGGGAGGCGGGGTGATGGGCAGGAATCTTTTGTTTTTTCTTCTTTTCATACTGCATCATGTTGCTGCCAGATCAAGATTGATATATATTGTTCAGATCCAATTACAGGACTAAGTAATTTAAATTGTACTTACAAGGCTTATAATGCTCACATTTCAATTCTCTTTCATATCACATGTGCTAGCTACCATATCCATGAGCCTGATCTCAGCAAGGGAGAAAGCCACAAATCAAAACCTAAAAATCAAAACCTAGTCGTGTCACCATTATATATTATTTCTGTTGCAAGAAATGGCTTCATCTGCAGTGTGGCAGTGGGACAGCCACAGTGTCAGTCTTAGAGGTGCAGAGTGGAATTAGCGTGCGATGGGAAGGAGGAATTGCCCTATGTCATGAACTACGCCAAGGAAAATATGCAAAGCCTCTTTTACAGCTCAGTTGCACTTTGATTTCTTAAAATGAGGTGATAGAAAGAGGAAGCAAAGTTCTGAAAGGTCTGCTAGGTTGCTCAGATCTAGGGGAAAAAGTAAGGAGCAGATTTCTGAATGAGAGTTTTTCATTCATAATATATAACAGGCCTGAGTATTTTGGATATGGTGAGATTAAGTGCCCCCAGCCAAAATAATAAAATCCCCAGCATTTGTTTGCTCTCACTCAAATATGTTGAGGCGGGCTCCCTCGGAGGCACGTTGCCAGATGCTGCTGGGGCCGCCGTTGAGAATGGAGCCGCGGATGAGAACGGTCGCGAAGCCGGCCACCATGACCACCATTTGGAAGGCATCGGTCCAGACCACAGCCTTTAATCCTCCCTGAGACAAGCAGAAACCGCATGTTCTCATCATCCTTTCCATCGGAAAGTTGCTCCAGTGCCCAAAAAGGTAAAAACACACCTGCTCTTGGGAGTTCATAAGCATCTAAACAGACCTTGCTAGGAAAAAATTATTTTCTCCTATAAAGGTCGTATTTTTCAGCTCGGGAAATGAGACTAGTGATTTTCGCTTTGTTATAAGCAAAGAAAATGCCATGGTGTGGGACAGAAATTTTGAGAATAGACCTTTGTCTGTGTGTGTACTTTCAACAACAGTCAGTACACGTTCTCAAGAGCTCAGGGTCCACAGCAAGTCTAAGGACACAGGCAAAATAGTTCCAGAAAGTCTGCAATTCAGCTTTCTTCCTTAGCTCTTTTCCCATCTGATGAAACCTGTGCTGGAGCAGCATAAATATGTTTTTAAGGAGGACCCGTTGAAATAGGAAATGAGATCATTTAAATAAATTAGAAATAATATAGCAAACCCAGCCTAGTCAGCGGGTTTGCTCTGTAATGTGTCCGTGGGCTTCCCGCACACCTCCAGGGTTAACTCCGCACTGAGAGGTGAAGGACTGATGTGCCAGCTCTGCCCTTTGCCTCTTTCCCTGCTCTGATGAATTTATTATTTTTCCGAAGTCATAAACCAGACGGGCACTCATGTGTTCCGGTTAGTGCTACTCTTGGCATGCCTATGACCGGATTCAAAATATGGACTCCAACTCTTGAAATTCTGAATTTCAAAATGTACCAAAACCCAGCTGAGTCGCTCGGGTGCTCTTGGACCTGGAAGTCCTTTTGTCCGCTGCTCAGGGACCTCCCCAGCAGTTTGCAGGTGCCTCAAGAAGGTCTTCCATGGCTTGGACACGGTAGTAGAGCTCTCTGGAAGCCCCATTAGGTCTGTTCTTGGTCTGGAGTGACACCAGAGATATGTCACTCACTGCTCTGTTTTCCCACCTGTAACTTGCAAAACGTTTCCCTCTGCCAAATGGACTCATCTTTATACTTTAGGATCTGAAGGAAGCTTATCCCTACGCTGTGGAATTGCAAACCTCTGTCCTTCAGACCACGTCTAGCGCTTCTCATGCAGCCTTTTGGGGACGAGGGGGCTGCGTTCAGCCCTTCGCTCGCGCCTGTTACGTACCAGCGTGCAATAGAAAGTGCAGACAAGTCCCGTGGCAGCTACAGAGCCCCAGAGATCAAATCCAGTGACTGTGAAAACCAAGCAAACCAAATTGGTTAGCAAAGGGATAGTGCGAGAAAAGCCACCTGTTACCCTTAGTACCATGGAAGTAATTATTACTGGTAATTTTTTATGACTAAGATGAGTTCTGCTCGGTGTTTCGGGCTCCCAGGTGCTGTTTTGCATTGCAAATTGAGCTTAGCTACCTTTCAGGGGAGGAAAAGTAGTTCATAAGCAAAATAATTACACAAAGGAAAACCTCCTTCTAATGGGACATCACCTGATAAGCAATGCTTTCTCTGTTTCATGCGCAGAATTTGGTTCTGCTGGAAGGTTTTGTGCTCTGCCAATTCTGTCGGAGGATCCAAGTGCTCCGGAGTTTTCCATTGAGCCCTAGGGGAAGAAGCTGAGTTCTGCTGTCCGGGACGAGGAACAGCTTAACCTTGGGACTGTGCTGACTGTGCACTGGAACAGTTTCACACGCTCACTTTGCTCCGGCGAGTCTCTGGGCAAGGTAGGATATGCAACTTCCAGTTCTGCTTATACTGCGGTCTCTGCCCTGAGGCTCAATTTGTAAGGACAGTAGTATCTGTAGAGGTTCTCTATTAGCCACAGGTCATTTTTGTTAATAATGCTCGGGGCCCTCTGAGCAGCTGCTGTGCGAAAGGCAGGATGGATGCATGGGAGGATGAAAAGAGCTTCCAAATCACTTCCCAGTCAATTCTAGGGAAATGAGCTCCTTCAGGAGCTTGCATTGGTCCTTGTGTGTCAATGGATTCAGCCCAGCTGTTGCGGCAGATGCTGCCAATGGAGCGGTGCCCAGGGGAACGTGAATGAGGTATCGGGTCAGAAACGCCATGGGATCTTTAAATGAAACCGTTGCCTCCAGGACCTTGTCCTTCCCCTTGCCTGAAAGGGGNGAAAGGCAGCCTGGCTCCGGAGGAAGGATGCGTGGGGGATGAAAAGAGCCTCCAAATCACTTCCCAGTCAATTCTAGGGAAATGAGCTCCTTCAGGAGCTTGCGTTGGTCCTTGTGTGTCAATGGATTCAGCCCAGCTGTTGCGGCAGATGCTGCCAATGGAGCGGTGCCCAGGGGAACGTGAATGAGGTATCGGGTCAGAAACGCCATGGGATCTTTAAATGAAACCGTTGCCTCCAGGACCTTGTCCTTCCCCTTGCCTGAAAGGGGGTATCACAGCCAGATCAAAACTCCCCAACGCCTGTAGGGTACCTATAGGCATCATCCTGTAAAGTAAACTGCTCTGTGCCGCGTTCGAGATGCGGAGCATCCTCTGCTCTCTGGCATTTCTGCGGGCGGCCAGAGGAATCTGCTGTCCCGTGAGCGGTAACAGCGCCGGTGGCGCAAGGCAGGCAGGGTGGGAAGGAGCCAAAGTACAGGGCTCGCTCCTGGGTCACTGCCTGTGCCGCAGACTTTGGCAGGAGGTTGGGAAACTGCTCCTTGCCAAGCCTTGGGGCTGTTACTGAGTACAGGAGAGCGAACGCGAGGGAGGGAGCCGGAGGGGTCAGAAATGCACAACTGCTCGGGGAAGGCAAAAGCCTCCCTAAGGTCTGCTGGGGAGCTCTGTCGGTCCTGCTGCCTTCTGCCTGTTTATGTACTTTCTGCTGCTTTCTGCTTGTCTTTTGAAGGGGTTATCGGGGTAGCCGTGTAGTTCGCCCTGGACACTCACCTTGGTTGAGAGCCAGTGATGGAGCGTAAACCACTATTCCAGTGTAAAGGATCTGCGGGAGAAAAGAGCTCATGGATGAGGCTGCACCCTATAGGGGTTTCTTTCTCCAGCCTTTGCAAACTTTAAACCCTTCATTTAATTCCTTTTGGATGGAGTTNTCTGTCGGTTCTCCTCCTTTCTTCCGCCTGCTTATGTAGTTTCTGCTGCTTTGGTTATTCTGCTTGTCTTTTGATGGGGTTATCGGGGTAGCCACGTAGTTCGCCCTGGGCACTCACCTTGGTTGAGAGCCAGTGATGGAGCATAAACCACTATTCCAGTGTAAAGGATCTGCGGGAGAAAAGAGCTCATGGATGAGGCTGCACCCTATAGGGGTTTCTTTCTCCAGCCTTTGCAAACTTTAACCCCTTCATTTAATTCCTTTTGGATGGAGTTAAGCCTCTGCTGCTTGTCTGTGTGTTTCTTATTCCAGCATCTGCTAAGATGTTTTTTTGTCCTGACTGGATCACTCGGGGCACTCAGTAAAATACCAACAGCGATGCAGAGGCAACTCACACTGGGTCTTGGAAATTAATCTCCCTGGTTCCTCTTAATCCCTCCCGGAGCTGTTAACTCGGGGCCTTTTGTGCATGTGTTGTGACAGAACCGAACAGAGGAAGCAAAACCTGAACTTCGGGATCTCTTGCGAAAGCTTTTAGAGCTAATCAAACAGAATTACCGGGGAGAGACGAACAAATGTCCCAGCTCCTCAATTTTCCATCGAACACACAGTCAAAATAAGCTTCTGAGAAACTCGGGGCGCTTCCAAATTGGAAGAAAAACAGGGCTTCAGCCAGTGCCTTTGGGCACACCAACTTAATCTGTGCTCGCTCGGCTTTGCGCCCACGAGCCAGGCGTGTTGCCATTTATCTTATCTGTGTGCACAGGGGTGGGGACCGGCTAGTGGCATCTGGTGGCGATGCCAGGCTCTCTATAAATGCAGTCTATAAAGCCAAGCAATGATTTTATGTGCCCTTGAGTGTCAGGCTTCTTAACATTCGCAGTCCAACTGGCAAAATGAAAAGGGGCAGAAAAAAATAAATAAAATGGCTCTTGGGTGGAGGGAGTTGAGTCTGAGATGGGTGCTTTGAAATAAATGTTAGGTGGAATCATCCTGAAAAAAATGGCAGCGTCTTCTTACCGTCTGCAGGATGTAGATCAGCGTTGCAGCAAAACGGACCACTTTGTTAAATCTTAACTCCAAATACTAGGAGAAAGAGGAGATGCAGCAAGTTGCACAAGTAGCGGCTGTAGTTTAGCACTTAACCTGCTCTTTGCCTGCGTGGCCACCTGCTTCCCTGGCACAATTACGGACAGCTGACATTGCTGATGGGACTAATAAACCCGGGCATGTGATTAGTCTTCCTTGTAGAAACAGTTACATTTCAGAAATCAGCAAAATGGACTTGAAATTATGTGCCGGGCTGCTGCATACCGGGGTTGTATTGGGAATAAGGGCCCTGGGGTGATAGGGAAAAGAAACTTCTGCTTCATGGTGAAGTTTAACCTGGCTCGGCCAAGAGGCCTGAACTCATCTCCTAGAGCTTTGGGGTGGCTGGATTTCTGTCTAGAGTCCTTCGTTAATAATTTCACTCTAAAACAGAGCGAAACACTTTTTCTCTGCTCAGCAGTGCCCAGCAGTGTCTCCAATCCTTTCTATGCCCTTGCAACTTAGGGAATACAAATAATCAGCTTGTTTCTGAAGAATAATATATGTATTGATACATTCGTTCTGTAAATTATTGCACAAGAATCCTTCTGCCAGAGATTTTTCTTGAGAAATAGCAAACTACTTGCTAAACTGACTTTTACGCTGTAATGATACATTTTTTTTACTTACCTCATAAGTGCTTGTAATGCCAGATCTGTAAAATACCGGTACAAAAAGTTCAGCAGTGAAGATGATGACGAGCGTGTAGGAGAGGAAGAAGACGATGAAGGATGCTCCGTAGCGATAGACTTCCGACGGCGTCCCCAGGACGGTGACCGCCGACATGAAGCTGGAGGTGAGAGAGAAGGCTATGGGGCCGCACGTCATCTGCCTGCCACCCACCAGAAAGTCCTTTGAAGTCTTCTTTTTCCTCTCTTTAATTGCAAAAAAGACTCCGATGCTGGCGGAGACTAAGAACAGTCCTGCAAAAACAACATAGTCCCAAGGTGCAAATTTTTTGATTTCTGGAGCCACGAAGTTGGCCATGGCTCCCGATGGAGAACTGGCTGCTGGAAGGGCGCTGGGTTCCTCTGTTGGCTGCTCGGAACTGGTTAATTCTCTGACAGCAAAGGTGCGTTTGTAGCTTATCAGTGACAAATAGAAAAGGAAATCTAGCTCACTTCTAGGAGGAAAAAACAGAATTGCTTAGCCTGAGGTAGGAAGGTGCTGCATGCCCTTAGACCCTCGCGCTGCTGATACTTCTCCCAGGCCGTCTGGAATGGGGAACTTATCTGAGAAATCTATAGTACGCTCCCTTTTATCTGTGAGCTTTTAATTTAAGGTTAAACATTACCTTGGCACATTGACTTGATCTGTCCCGTCACTAACCCCTCAGCGTTTTTAAATGATAAAATGGGAGTAATATAAGAAAAGCTGTGGGGGAGAGAGAGGGGAAAATGCAGGACGAGTGGGCGTACGGACCAACGACCTTTGCTGGTGGGTCTGCGTTTAATTCTTCCCCGTGGTTAAAATCTAAGCTTGAAGAGCAGCTCGAGGGTTCAAGAGCTGTCCTTTGCCATGAAATGCGCTCTGCGGTGGACTCTCCGCACGTTGGGGCTGCTGTAAAGAGCTGTAGCCTTTCATGGCTCGAGGTAAGTTCAGCGTTTCCCCCTCGCTAGTCCGGGCGCCCGGGTGATTTGGGGTCCCTGCGGCACCTCTGGCTGAGCAGCAATATGGGTTGAGCAATGCTTGAGCACACCAGGGGCTTCCAGTCAGCAACTGGCTTTTCCCTGGGTGCTCTTAGTGGCAATTTCAGCTACAGCGGGGAGCGCTCCGTGAGGTGGTGAATTCAGTCGGGTCAGCAGNACAATTTCAGCTACAGCGGGGAGAGCTCCGTGTCGTGGAGCAAGAGGTGGTGAATTCAGTCGGGTCAGCAGGACAAGAGAGCCAAAGCGCAGCAGAGAAGGCAACAGCGGCGTTCTCCTTAGTTCACCTTTGGGATGACTTGTAGCATTCAAATAACAGGCTTCTCCTTGGATTTGTTTCTTGTTTCAAAAATGAATAATAAGCGTTCATGCTGCATCAGCCTGCACCGTGCCGATGCCTTTGCCAAAGAAGGGGTCTCAAGCCCATGGCCCACGTGCATAGGTACGAGGGTCATAAAAATTGGTCCATTTCCGAGGTGACCACGAGCTCTTGCTGTGTGTGTAATGCCCAGTGAGCAAGTGGGTTTCTAGAGCTCTGTTCAGGAGAAAGAGAAATAGACATTTTGGAGCATCTTTTGGGTGGTGGTTTGCTCTCCTCTCACCCCACCACTGCCCCCAGCCAACTCCACAAAATGAAGAAAGTTAATGCAGCAGAGACCAATAAACAAATTTGCGTCCTCCCAGGTAATACTCAGCGAATCCTCATCCAACTGCCTTACAGTGATTTATTTATCCAAGTACAGGGCGTTACTGGTTAATATTTTGCTTTTGTCCAGAACAAGTGTCTTAACTCTCTGTCCACTTTCAAAAAATCACTAACTTTTACTTTACAGGAGCTCTGCTCTTTTGCAAGGGTGCACTTTTTTGTTTTTCTGGTGGTTTTTTGCCTCTTTTCCTCCCCTTCAGTTAAGAAAGTGGGTGTCTGAGGTTTTAATTCAGATTTACAGAGTTTGATTAATGCAGGTCTGGCACAGATACTTCCTCCAAGTAGTGTTTCTGGAAAACTAAGAAAGAAGACAAGTTCTAAAAGTTTTGTCAGTTCTTTCACTTAAAATTGCTTTCATTTTGAGGGCTCCTGTTGGTATAAATACTGATTTCCAGCAGTCTTTTCTGTCTGACCGTTGCTNAGAAAGTGGATGTTTCCTGCAGGTCTGAGGTTTTAATTCGTATTTACGGAGTCTGATTAATGCAGGTCTGGCACAGATACTTCATCAAGTAGTGTTTCTGGAAAACTAAGAAAGAAGACAAGTTCTAAAGGTTTTGCCAATTCATTTCCCTTAAAATTGCTTTCAATTTGAGGGCTCCTGTTGGTATAAATACTGATTTCCAGCAGTCTTTTCTGTCTGACCGTTGCTCCAAGAATATTATCACCGGCATGAGCTGAAGTAAATCTCTTGGGTAGTTTTGTTATGAGCAGCAGAATCAGAATTCGTTAGAACCGACAACACACAAAAGTAAGTTTTAAGTTCCTAAGTCATGTAAATACTTTAGTTTCTATGTGTTATTGGTGCTTTAGTTTGTCATTTGATTCTGAGATCTGTCAGTTATAAATATAAGAGTAGTTTTGGAAGGTAATATCAAGTCTCACCTAAAGCTGAGTATTAGCTTGTTAGTGCCGCTCTGAACGCCTACATTTAGACAAACCAAATCTTCCTGACATCCCAAATTACTGAAATATTTGAACAAATATTTGAAAAGTATTTTGTCCGTCCTGCTAACACAGTTAATATCGAGATTTGTGAACAGAGCGTTCTGCTGTGCAGTAGACAAGGGCTTTCTGTGAGGAGCGCAGCTCCTTGGCAGCGGACTTTGTCCGTGCCAAAGAAGCTGCTCTTTAATGATTACTCCTTCCCGGGAAGGGTGAGGGTGCATCTAGCAGTGCTCGGGTGCAGAGCGTTTCACAGGTAGCCCAGCAAGGAGAGGCTGACACGGGTATTTTAGCAGGATGGCTGCTTATTGTATTGCTAGTCCTTGGGGAGCTTTGGTAAGCGTCCCTACTTGCTCTGTTGCTCCACGCGGTACAGACCCGTTGACCAAGTAGACCAATAGACCAAGTATGTGCTCCGACCCAAGGGTTGTCACGTTACAGAGAGAGGGGGAATGCAAACAGTCGCCCAGGAACCAAGGGGTTTGACATGAAATTGCTGCGGCGCCTTTCCTTGCGCTGGGAGTTTCGTGCTCCCGTCTCGAGCGCTGCTGCAGGCACAGCCTTTGGCCCGGCGCGGAGCGGCAATAAAAGTTCCTTCTGCGTTGGCCCGTGTCCCAAATGCCCTGTTGCACGTGGCTCTGTCTTGTTATAGAAAAGATAACAAGCCACATAAATATATTTATGAGATCTTATGTAGGAGATAAACCTCTTACATGTATATGATACGCTTATTCATTCTAAAATAACATCAGTGTTTCCTTGTTCTCCCCCTTCTGCTTTATGCCTCTCTCTGCTGGTGTGTATGTGTGTGTGTGTGTGTATTTTTCCTTGGAAAATTCATCCCTGAGAACTTGTGTTGAACAATTTTGGAATACCTCTGAAGTTTGGATAGGGAAAAGGAAAATATCCTAACAATAGGATGCGGTCCAGGAATGGGTCTAAATTAGACACTGAAATGAAAGA
The DNA here is from genome assembly GCA_013389825.1 of Crypturellus undulatus. Taxonomy (NCBI): domain Eukaryota; kingdom Metazoa; phylum Chordata; class Aves; order Tinamiformes; family Tinamidae; genus Crypturellus; species Crypturellus undulatus. The sequence continues at coordinate 200,299 of VWPW01016603.1, forward strand.
TGGTAGAAGGAAATGTTAGGTTCAGCGATAAATCCAGCCCCTTTGGACCACCGGGGCTGTCTGGCATAATCTTAAATAGAAAATACTGAAGCCAAAACCATACCAAACCCTGACAACAGTTTCTCTGTTGTTTGGAATAAATCCAGGCAGGAATTCATCACATAGCAATTTGGCAACTTTCCACAGCATCGAGCAGAATCAATAAAAGTTTTGCTGGTGTGACAACAGTTTCAATAGGAACATTGTGCAAAGGAACCTGCCCAAGACAGGTCAAGGCTTTAGCTCGAGTTACTTGAATTCAAATATTTAACCTACAGAAGCCAAAAAGGGTTTTGTGTTTGGTAAGTAATAGTTAGAAATTTGTTTATGTACTGAACGTGGGAAGATGTTCTGTTTTTGAAAACAATGGATTTGCTTTTGATTTCCAGAGGCACGTGCCCACTCTGCTACTCCTGCCGCAGTAAATATCTGGAGATACTATTTTTATTCACAGAAAATGGTATTTTTACATTTCTACACTTAGGAAGCTCTCAATTTAGGATTTGTCTTCATTCTTACCAAATGAATAGTCCAAAGCTACTGGCATCCACCCCAGGAACAAGCTGAACATGTTGCTTTCCAGGTTGCCTTTGATGATGGTTTTGCAGCCTAAATACGTTCATTCAGATGCATGTTTGTTATGCTCAGCTTAAACATATATACTGACTCCCAGGAAAGCTAAGCTCGGTGCATAGGCATGGCCCACATTGTCATGGAAGGTATCTGGGACCTTATTGCTCTAGAAATCTGTGGGAGTGTAGAAAACAACTCAAGACACATTTGGTTGGACAAATGTCTGTCTGAACGGCCAGACAGCTGCATGTGTGTCAGTGGATGTGTAAAATTACATAAGGATAACGCTAAAAACTCGTTCAATGATTTGCTGCAATGGCAGATTATGTGTGTGTATAAATTTATATGCAATTGAATATGGTATATAGAAGACTATTTACTGCTGTCAACAGCAAAAATGATTTCTGGTGCAGTGTTAGATGCAAATATCTTCTGTCGTTCAGGCAAATATCTTTTATTGCGGCTTCAGGCTCATCAAATATTGTACCTCTGTACAACTCTGGTAGAAGCAAGTGCTCAAATCTGGTAGGTTTGAGTGCCTTCAAACTAGGTTACAGGTTGATCATTCATATGCCAGGCTTGGATTGCTCTCTACAGAGCCCATTTATTGAAGTGGTTGCGTCTCTACATTTACTGTTATTGGTATGTGGCTACAAGAAATAAAAACTCCTAGAAATCAGGTTGCAGAAAACTTATCCTAGTGCCGAGAAGAATGGGATCATCTCCTCGCAGCACCGTGTCATAGACCTGTCATGCAGAAGTCATTCCTCTTACTCCACGCCATTCCCCTACATCTCTGGTCTTCAGGTAGAGTAAAATAAATTTGTTTTCTGGCCTGCGTTCTCAGAACTCCTCGGGCAGACAAAATAAGGCAGCAGGAAATGGAAAAGCATGCCGAAAACTTGTCGGCTTTTTACAGTCCTCCATCTGGAAAATGAGTCGGGTCAGAAAAAAAGCAAAACAGTAAATCAAGAACACTTTGGACTTTCATAACTGATGTAAATGTAGTTAGGAGAAAAGATGGTAGAAATCCCACTTTCCATTAATTTTTCTATGGTCTATTAAATATTTGCAGGGGGATTCCAGTTCTCATTACCCCCACTCCTAGTCTGGAAAACAGAAAATCAGAGGAAATGGGGAAAAATATGACCACGGAGCCAGGAGATCTTAGCACGAGGGGGTGTTTTTCTAATTACTTGCAACTCTTCTGTTTATGTGTTAGTGCAGGCATGTGTGTTTGTCTTAGGTTTAGAAGCTGGTCATCTTTTCAGTGTTCTGTCCATTTTGATTATCATTCTCAATCTCCAGATCCATTTGGACACAGTATCCATTAGGAGACTGCAGAAAATTGCTAGAATATGTTGTTTATAAGCATTAAGTTGTTTCTACAGGATCATAATATCTCTATAAAGCTGATGCTAAAGCTGATGTATCCCATAGATGTTTCATATAGTTGTGTTACTCATCTTTCTAGTCCAAGTTTTACTAAATCTGATTATTTTCACTCTCAAAAATAGTAACAAGTGACACTATGAGACACAATAAGACGTGTGCAGACAGCACCGTGGCTGCAAGAGAAAAGGGAGGATGAGGGTGTCTTGGATCATTAGCAGGCTCACCAGGATGTTGTTCGTGGGTTTTGAAGGGATAAGGCAGGGAACATGAGATACAATCAAAGCCACAAGCTTGCCCAGTTCCTATGAGGTTCTGGGACACGGAGAAGGCTTTCAATGTGGTAGCAATATTCCAATAATTGCCTCGGAGCCCAGGACAAGTCTGCAGCTCCATTTAACATCTGTAGTTTATAAGAAATAATGTGTGGAAATAATACTTAGGGCAAATCGAAAGAGTACATGAGTTGTAGAAATAATGCAGCAGAAGATAAGTGCTCCTTAGCAAAGAAAATTTTGTTGTTGGCCTGTCTGAACTGATACAAACTCTGTGGCAGAAGAGAGAGGTAATGACTATTCTCTTGCAAAAAGAGTCCAATAAAAATTTGGCGTGAGAGCCTGTTTCTGTGGCAGGTGGGGCATTGAGACACATGCATCTAACCTGCAATTGCTTCTTGTTCTAGGCTAGACTGGTGCCTCTTTTCACTTGAAAATCCATCCTTTCCCTGGTAAAGGCAGCACTGCTGTGAATGCGGGTGCAAATTAGAAAGTGTTTTAATGAGGAATCTGCTGTTCTGCATTCTCATTCTGAAAACACTAATTTACAAGTTCTATATGTGAGCTCTACTGGGTTGTCTAAAAAAAATTGTATTTTTCACATGTGCAAGCATTTATCTTTAGCTGCTTTGTTAGGGAAACGCTGTGATTTGTGCTCTCATAGCCAACTGCATGAACTAAATGACAAACTTTTCTGTTTCATCATGACATTTTCCCTGACATTCGTCACAAAAACATGCCATGCTGCCCGTGCTACCAAACCACTAGTGTGCAAGTGGTGTGTTCTGGTGTCTTTAGTGACAAGAACTGCAGGGCATCTCTTTCTCTGCTGCCCACCTGCTAAACCAAGCGGCTCCTTCCCCCTGCCCCATGTGATGAGCTCATCCTGCTGGATGGCTCCGAGCTGGATGAGTCCAAGCGACTGCAGCGTTTCCACTCACTCCTTCCACGAACCAGGGCCTTGATCTCAGCCGAGGTCTCTCAGAGTTGTTGCCAAACGTGTGTTTAATAAATCACTTCTCTCCTTGGAAGGTAGAGTGTGTAGAAGCTGGAAAGATATTTCCAATTGAATTTCTGTGGGGATTCATTTTTAATTTTCTACTTTTTTTCTTTCATATTTCTGAACTTCTTTCCGTCCCTGAATCCCATGGAAACCTGCAACGCAGAGGCCCATCAACCTCCGTCTCCAAATATACACAGATCTAGCATCAAGATGGAGGTGTTAAATTCTTAAGCCACTTCCCCTATATAAATGGGAAGAACGATGAAAATGGTAGGATTTTACTTATATATGTAGAGAATATTGGAGTGGATATATGTCAGTGTTAAAAACAAAAAGGGACCTAAAATGATATTATGCTTTAAGAAAGAAAGAATTTTAAGAAAGAATTAAATAAAATTTCTAGGTCTGACACTGTGAATATGTTGCCATTGAAAACAGATTCATGACTTAGACATGGAGACCTTGCAGGAACAAATCCTTTCTATCTAACATTAGAGCAGGTGATATTATACCCTAAGCATGCAAATCTACCCCCTGAGCCCCATCATGAGTTGCCAAATAATAGCACAAGTAATCAATTAACTTCTAAATTAGCTGAAACTGAATTCAGCCAGCACATTCCTCAAAATAGCAGCAAGAGTTGGTGAGCAGCAAGGAGGAGGCACAAATTGTCCCAACTAGGCATTTGCTGTAGACATTGCAGCCAGGCATCTCTTCTGCAATGCAAGCTCCTAGAACTGATGGAAGGAAAAGCTTTTCTGAAGTGTTTTCAGATGGGGCTCTTTGCAGCACATCAACAGGTTCATTTCCATCGAGGTTGTCGATGACGGCAGCCCTGGGTGCTCCAGAAACACTATTTGCCTACGTCTGGTGGGCGAGGATGGATGGGTGAAGTTGGGCAGTGTGAGCTCTCTGGCCAGGAGGTGCCCACCACTAGCTAGGACAACTGGTAGCCACGCGTAGAAAGGGAAAAATTCACACACGTGCATTAGAAAATATGAAACAACTCCAATTTCTATGCAAGTTACACTGATCTCCAGGTAGATTAGGCTTTTAATTACCCGTTCTGTCAAGTCGGCTTATTTCCTTGTGGTGAGCGGAGTCCTAATCTATGTCTTGTACTGCAAAATGTTCCACTTTCTTGGAAAAGCCCATAGAAAAATAACAGCTGCTTCCATAACTTGTATAACAGCTTTCCAGGCAGCTGTGGATCTGAGCTCTGGCGTCTGCTGTGTGTGCGGTTGTTTACTTCAGACGTGACAGGTAATGAGGATATTGGATCTGAATATCCCGGGGGATTAGGCTAACGTTCTCTCACCGTGCAGCTTGCGGTGGAGGGTTTAGCTGCTCGTTTCTGCTAGCCCGCGGGATTTATTTGTTTGGTTTGGTCTTTTTTTGTTTGTTTGGTTATGTTTTGCTTCTTAAGCCCATCGACTTTGTCTTGTGCTGCTGGCTCAGAGCACCGTGTTCATTTACGGCCCCCGCGTGGTAGCCAGCTCGACAGGTTTTCATCTATGAAACGGAATAAACAATTTGATCTGCGGAAAGATTTTTGTTTCAAAGCCACTTTTTTTTTTTTTTTTTTTTCCCCCAAGAAGAGCTGTGGATTTGGCACAGCATTAGGTTTCTGTCAGATGCATCTTAAGGTTCAACCCTCGGCTGCAATATTATGTTGGGGAGCAAAGACAGCGTGTTCTTTGTTCTCTCTTACTCCAAGCTGGCTGTACAGGGAAATTTCCTATTTGATCTCCTCTCTGTAATTTAATAACGGCATGCAATGTGTTGATGGTTGAATTCAGCACTCCAACCCCCTGGTTAAAGTCCCCTGAAGGAGGAATAACTTTTCCCACAGTTCATTGGAGCCGATCCCGAGACGCAATTCCAGGGTGGCCAAGCTATTAAAATCCTTTACGGAGTAAGAAAAATACTCGAGTTGTTTGGGGCTGCTTGCAGCAAGGTTATTTCTGTGCTCACTGTCCGCTCGGACATTCCTTTATTCCTGTGGTAAGTCCTGTCTATCAACAGACTCTTATTTTCTTCCTGCTGCTGAGGGGAATGTGTGTAGGTTAAAGTAGATGCATCATTCCCTGCCTTCAGGGAGCTTCGGGACAGTTATCTAGTAACAAACAGATGCTTTATTTGTAAATATAGCGAAACACTAGAGTAGGGAGTCCTAAATCAATATGCAATCCGTTGCACGTGTTTTAATTCCTCTGACTTAGATGGATTTCTGTTACGGGCTTTTTCCTCCTTACGTGGAAAGAACAGAGCAACATGCAGCAAGTCCAGGTCTCCTGGTACCGTCACAAGTTTGTGTTAGTAGAGATGCAGCAAAACGTGCATTTTAAATCCCGGATTTCTTAAGCTTTCTAGAAACAGTAACCTCTGCTGAGCTCGTCTGGCCCTGGGCTGTTCTGAGCAGGGCAGGGGACAGCCACCAAGGTCGGCCCCCATGTACTGCTCTGTCACTTGTAGCCCTTGGTGGCAGTCGCTGGTCTCTGCTGTTGAAATGTCTGCATTAATCAGTCTGCTACTAATTAAAAGCCATAATCTGCAGCCATTAGATTTAACCTGGGAGACAGAAACTGAGCTTTTCCACGTCTGTGGGAAGGCCACACGAGCAGTTCTGGAAGCTTTGGGAAATAACTGCGTTTCTACCTTTGGGCCTTCCAACTTCTCCAAAGGAGCAGCGCGCGTTATGTGTAAACACGCGCACGCCGCGCTTTTCCAGCAGCATTAGCAATGCTTTGATGCTGGCCGTTGTTTTTGTCTTTAATTTCTTGAATCATCGTGTTTTCTACTGATCCATCCGAGAGGTCCCTGTGAAGTGCCCTTTCCTCAGCCCCGCCGGCTCGGAGACGTCAAGGAGCAGCTGCAGGGGCAAGTGGAAGGACGCGACTCCGTCGTGTTTGTCTTGGCGCTCTGGAGCCGCCTGAGCTTTTCCAGAGCGTTCCTTCGTACCAAACAGAGGAAATAAGTCATTCGCATTAAAATAAAGCAAAGAATTAGAGCAGAAATAAATATTTTAGCCTAACGGTAAATTTAGCTTAGCCAGGGGACTCGCTCGGGTTGAACAAAAGACCATTAATGCAAAGCAGATATGTTTTTAGGTTGGGGTAGCTCTGACATTAATAGAAGGGAATTCTGTTTTTTTACACATCTACCAAAACAGAGAACAGTAAGAAAAATCAAAGTCTCCCAAGTTATCTTTAATACCTTGTGAGTTTTTGGAGCAGAAAAGTGTCAGCTCGTTTCTTATAATTCGCAGGGAATGCAAAGAAACAGATGGTTCAGCCCTTAGCAGATATAATAATACGTGAATCAAAGTTCAGTTAAATAGGATCCTTAATGAAATCAATATACTGGCAGAAAACAAGAGGCTTGCGTTCAACACGTCAAGCCCTCATGGAAAGCTCCTGGAGGCTCCATTAATGAAAAGGGAGTGAAGGATCTCCACCATGTGGTACTAATTTGCCATCCTGATTTTCTCCTGGTTCTTCCAAAGAGTTCCAGATAGAATCTGTTTTCTCCAGAAGGCAAAATTAGTAATTGATTTCTCCTTCCTTGCCGCTTCTCCAGGAGTTGCTCAGGGCCCCAGCGGTCGTCCACTTGCTCCTTGATGCCAAGTCCCACTGGATCCTGCTGGGAATTAGATGAACTCTGAAGACACAAATTTGGCACATAAAATCTTACTCTTAAGAGCATATTAAAAACATAAAAGGAAATAGAAATCATCACTTTTTTTTTTTTTCCTTTAGCAGGAGGTAATAGCCACTGAAAATAGACAAATGCTTTTGGAAATAGAAACTTGTCAAATTTTCCAGTCCTGAAAAAGTAGAGGTTCCTGTTCCAAATTTTTCCCAGTTTGTGTAATACTTTTACTTCTCTACCTACTCGCCTTCAGCCACATTTCAAAGTATTGACAGGCTTGAAAAGGGCCCCCCGAAAAGAGTGATTCCTGCCCCAAGTATTATCTGACAACAATACCAGCAGCTGGGCTGGCCAAGGGTATGTTGACCAGATGTTCGTTGAGTTGACCCTTGCCAAAACGTATCCTGTAATTGAGACTTCTTACTCAGCTTACAGCTTTTCCTGCCGTTTCTAGATTGTTTCCAAGGGGTGACAGCCAAAAGGAGGATGTCACCAAGAAAGAGCCAGCAGGACCGTTACTTAGGCAGAGATTTAATAAGCTGGAGAAACATCTCTGTGTAGGTTTCCTACCTGGAATGTAGATATAAATAACATATGTTTCTTTGGGTCCGTATTCTGCAGTGGAGCAGGGGACCAAGGTGGTTGTGGTGACTTGATCACAGGGGAAAGGACAGTGCTTGGCATGTGGAACCATCTCAGGAAGAAATTAAGAGATCGTTCCATTATTTTCCAACCATCCTCTTAGTTGAACAGTAGCTGTGTAGCTTGTAATATAAAAATACTTGTGCTAAGAAATTTCCTTACACTTGTTTTGAAAGGTCAGCTAGTGCCCAGTAAGTTTTTGAGACCAATGTGTTTTCTTGCTGTCTGTCCTTCTGTAAGGAAAGAAGTGGGGGAAAAAAAAGCCGAGATCCTGTTTTTCTAGCTGTGAGGAAACCGGACTCCGTCCTCAACCTTTTTCACAACATGGGACCAGAAATTACTTAAGCACAGATTAGTTGAGAAGGAATAAATTAAAGCTAAATGCTCCGCATAGATAATAAATAAAATAAATGGCCACGGTCCCAGATGAAATACTCAGATAAGTATTTCAAAAAGCTCATCTACTTGGCATTTGCCTCTGTGCTGCAGTTCCAGAGGAGATTCATTAGGTTGGAAGCAATTCCCAGTGTCTGTTTACCTTTCTATCCTAGGGATTAATCCCGTTCAAAATGCAGAACTTCTTTCCTGAGGAGCTCCATGATATTTTGTCAGTGCTGTCATTTAGCTGTGTTTTTGCCATGTCCCCAACCCAGGCCTTCTGCACAAACTCTCTCTCTTTTTTTTTTGTAAGAGATGAAACCTATAGAAAATATTTCCCTGATGACAAGCATATTTTCTGGAAATTAGAGGATAAGAGAGAATTCTTGCAGAAATCCCAATTTAAGCAATAACAAATAAATAAATGGGAAAAGGACTCTCTCAACCATCTGCGTAGATCTCTGTGAATAACAGCTATCTGTGTGCTCCACGTAGCAGATATTGTGCTAAAACACAGAGATGTGCTTTTGGTTAATTAAGTTATTTTGGTGTTGTGCCTGTAATTACTCGTATGTGGATATTTATCTGGAAATCCCTTCCTAGCCATAGCTGATGACTCCAAGACAAGGAAAGCCAAGAAAAGACAAGAATTGGCAACTTTTAATATATATGTATATATCAATGTGTGTGTGTGTACGTATACACAAGTGTATATGTAAATATGCGTGTATATAAGGAAAAAGTTCTTCTTAAAAAGACATCCATTCCATGTCCCAGATGGAGCATGATGCTCCCCGCTCCGTTTCCATGTGTTTATTAATAACTTCACCTGCACGTCCATCGGGATATGGGGGTTTCATGGAGCACATGGATGGGCACTGGACCAAGCAGCGATCGAGTTGGCTTTGACTCCAAGTGTTGTCAGTATTTCCCAGCAAGCTGTGGCCAAGAATCATGGAGATGAGTCTTCATTTAACCCATTTAAGCAAGAGTGAGTCTTACAGAATTAGAACGAACACGCTCAGTTCCACAATTTCCGACCTACGATATTGATAGAAATTGAAATCAGAATTAAGCTTTTATTTCAGGCATGTTTTTTTCATAGGGAGTCAGATAGTTTCCAAGAGTTACTTATCAAAAGGGCCTAAATGTAGGCTTTGGAGCATGTAAACTATAAAAAATATTTAAAATCTAAATATACAAAATCAACGGGGCAACTCAGGCAGCGAAATGATCAAAGACCATCCGGGTTATCCCAAGAACTAAGTCGGAGTGTTTCTAGTACTGACGGAAGGAGAAACTAAACTCCAGGGCAGAACAAAACGCATAAGCTATGGTTATTTCCGAGCCGTCCTCTTGGGAATGCCTGGGAGTGATCAGCTCTCCGGAATACATGGAAATGGCCATTTCCCAGACGACCTGCGAGACCTGGTTCGGTGCATCACGCGTCCGCACGGTGTGGGTTAATTAGCTTAATGAACCTGTCACGATAAGAGTAAGTTTGCTGGAAGGCAAGCGAGAAAACAGTAGGAGCGGGAGCAGGCGGCGTGCGCGGGCGGGAGATTCCTGCGGCCGTCCAGAGGGGAAAACATCCTTCCCAGCCAAGGGGATGCGGCGCCAGCTGCCCTTAACTCTTGCCTGGCTCCCGCTGCGCTGCTGTGGAAGTGTGGAAATTTCAATTTCTTTAATTTCAATTTCTTTAATTTCTATATATTATATATACACACGTTTAATCCTCTAAAAGCATCTTGAAACTTAACAACAATTTCAGATTTGCTGCGCTTTCCTTTTTAAAATACTCTGCTTGGGAACTCCGTTTCTTGAGCTTTGATGATGAATACTCTTATAAATTGCCAAACAGCCGTTTTCTAATCAATGTAAAATAATCACGTATAGACAGCTGCATTAAGCAATATAAAGGCGAAGCATTAATTATTTTCACCTATTACTTTCTCAGCTCACCTAATGAAAATAGCAGATTATTGTGTAAGGTTCATATGCAGCATTTGCAAATGTTTATCTCCACGAGGAGCCAGCAACATCAGTGTGAAAATACAAGTTAAAAGTCAGCAATAGATTTGGTCATGTTGACCAGTTGCTAGAGCTTTTCATCAGTTGGAAGAGTTTATAAGGCTTATAAAATAATCTGGTTTTAGGACACTTTGTACTGCTACACAAGTAGCAGATTTGCATTGGAAAAAGTGGTATAAAAAGGTTTACTTAAATCTGCTTTTCCTTTTTTCTTGGAGGGGAGTGGCACCTATGTGGTGGTATCTATATGCCTGTAGGCAATATAGAATATTCTTGCATTTTTTCAGAAGCTGGGAGTCTCAACCCACTTTCTGAAGCCCTTAACTGGTGTTAACTGGTGTCTTCTTCAAAAGGAGCTCAAGCTCTGAAGGCAGCAATGCAGGGTGGGGAAAACATGTAGTTTTCCATGTGCTCCTTGCAAATAAAGATGAGGAAAAGGGAATAAAAGAAAATAATATTTTTTTTCCAGTTCTGGCATATGCACTTCCAAAATCATCAAGTAAGAGAGAGCAGCAAAGAAAATGGAAACAAAATAGAAGTGTGCATGAGTGTATATGTTATGGATAGGATGCATCTGTGTCCTGGTAGTGCAAACCTGAGCTTAATTACTGTGATAATTTAATTATCCGGCCCAGTAATGGCGAGTTGGAGACTACGGTTATAGCAAAACATGGGTTTAATCAGGAGCAAAGCAAAACAGCTTTTATGTTGCCTCAGATTTGGAACTGGCGTGCACCCTCAACAACCCATTTAAGCCAGGGCAGGACTTAGCTTGCGGAAAAGGAAGCCAGAAAAATAAGGTTTTGTTACGAAATTAACAGCTTTGAAAAAATGCAAATATAAATACATAATTTTGGGGCGTTTTGTAGGCCTCCTGCTCCCAGAGGAAGCGGAGCCCCTGGAGAGAAGCGAGGGACAGAGGTCTCGGCTGCTGGGCGACTCACCCCACGCTATGGAGGCCCTTAAGCAACTTACGGAGCAAAGTAAGCATGGGCTGACATAAGAAGTTCTTTTATTGCTCATTCTCAATTCCTGCACTTTTCCTTTTCTTTTAATAATTGCTATATACTACTCGCTCCAGGCTTCTGAAATGATCTTTCCATTAGTCTTAGTGGGATCCAGCAAAACCCTAGGAGAACTTCTCTAATCTCTATTCACATTAAGATCATTTAAATGAAGGAGAAGACGTGTGCTTTGGTGGAAGGGTTACCTGAAGAAGAATCTGTTGCTAATATCCACACAAGTACTTTATTGATATATATATATATAATAAATATTAGCAGGCATGGTGGTGATGGGTCTTCTTCAACCATAATGATTATATGTATGTATGTATATATATGTGTGTGTGTGTNATCTTTTTCAACCATAATGATTATATGTGTGTATGTATATATATATATATGTATATTTTACTCTTTTCTGGTCAATAAGAGGTATGATTGGGAATTCAGTGTATCTGCGAGCCCCCTCCGGTTCCACCACCCCTCTGCTGATCTCGGCTTCGTACGGCATTCGTCTCGACGTGAGAGTTTAACCACTTGTCCCGTAGGGACCCTACCATGTGCACGTATCTTCTGGTGGTTCGCGTGCGTTTTCCAAAGCTGGAAAATTCATTTTCCACCTTGCTGTGTGCTTTAGCAGTCTGGCATGACGGGGAAACTCAAGCTCTGCCTTGTGTGCGACGAGAGATGGGAGCTCGGGTTGCGGAAAGCGCCTCTGCCTTGGCAATTGGTCTGGTGGGGCAGGGAGCACACCATGCATGGTAGATAGGAGCCGTTTCTCAATTTCTACCCCTTTACGGGGGGAGAGAGAGGTTCACAAGTCACCTTTTTAGTCACCCTGTGGAATGACGCTTTGTCTGAGTGCCAGAATCGTAAAACATCGTTNGATAGGAGCTACTTCTCAATTTCTACCCCTTTACATGGGAAGAGAGAGTCACCTTTTTAGTCACCCTGTGGAATGACGCTTTGTCTGAGTGCCAGAATCGTAAAACATCGTTGACCTGTCAAAATAGGTAGCAGAGTATGTCTGTATAATTTCAGAGCTGTCCCAAATATAAGCGTTAGTCCCAATGCCACTTATCAGAGCAAAATAAACTCTGCCATGTGCTGACACCAAGTCGTTTTGTAAGGGGCTAGCAGCAGCTGGCCAAAATCAAGAGCAGTTTTCTTCCTCAGCAGTTGAATGAGTTGCCCAAAAAGCCTAATCAAATAACAGCTTAAGACTGAATTTATCAGATCCTTATATATTAGACGGAGAGTCCTTTTGGGTCTCTTTCAGTATATCCTATTTGGTGCAATATTTTGTATCAGGCTGATACTGCTCTACTTGGCACTGCGTATCAGGTGGCCACTTATGTATTCCTGGTAGAATTCCTTCTTTTGACTGAGAATTTTATCCGTCTGGATAAAATCCATATGGATGAAGCTTATTTGAGCCTTCTGAACTCTCTTCTCCCATCTCCATTACATTTTTTTTTACTGTATAGTTTGAAAAGAGAGATTACTGTTTGCTTTCCCCTCTGTTCCAGTTAGTAGCTGCTATGTCAAGATGCTGGATTTTGCTTTTCTTGAAGAGGTTTTTGCTTTTCTTGTAAGGCTCCAGCATTGCTACACAAGTATTTTGGAGCTCTCCTCTCGTGTGCTCACATTTCCTAGCGCCCTTGCTTTCTGAGAACTCTACTTTTTCCATTTCGTGGCATTCCTGCGCTAGCCTTTAGTGTAAACAGTTTACATGTGGCTGGATTTTCTCTTCTCTTTCTAAGAGCTTTGCAGCACATGTCAGTAGTTCTTAATAATCAGATCTAGTCTTTATTTTCTGTGCCAACAGTGCATTTTAATGGAGCTAACAGTGCAACAAAGACTCCCATTAGATTATCAGTTGACCCTTCCTTCTTTTTTTCACTTTTTTCCTTCGAAAATGAACCAAAACTCTTTGCAACTCTTTATTTTTTCCCTGTCTGCAGCTGTCATTGAGGGTATAACTGGAGATAATAGTGTTCAAACTTGGCTTCGTACAGCTTTGTGCATCACTATTTGTGTTCGTCATGGCTACAGACTTCCTCTATGAGGAGTTTACAGTAGAGTTCGATCTGTTGCTTATACTCTTGATAAGAGAGCTGCAGAGTATGACTGTCTTTAAGCAGATCTTTCTCAGTATGTGATTCCATAGATAAATACCCACAAAATTCTAAAAGCTCAAATAATAACTGGTAGAGAGGGAAACTCTGGTCCATATTTTTCCTTGCCTGCTAATTAGAGACTTGAATCCAGATTAGGAATCCAAATGCCATCACCCCAGCTTGAAAATGAGTTGCATCAACAACATCTACATGGATGGTGCAGGATAACCCTGCTTTTTCTGACCATTTTTATTCATTTTGAAGGGGAGACACTTTGATACACGCAGATATTTTTTCTCCTTGTGTCCTCATAGCGACGTGTAGAGCATCCTCAGGCAACAGGGCAGCAAATTTTGCAGAAAAGCTTATTAAAACATGTGGTGCTGTCTGGGTAGCAAGCTTCCCCTTCACCTAGGGGAAGCAGTTTCCACATACACCTATATAATTTTCACATCTATTTTGTCACCAAAACCTAACTGAGTGATTGCACTGTACCTGGGTGAAAGGCAGCATCACCCACAACAGGAATTACCTTCGCACCCTGGACCCTCCAAACTAACATTTGAGCTAACTCTAAGTCTGCCTGCACTCTGCGTCAGCTTTTCCTATTCTTTTACTTTACTCATAAATAAATATTATCAAAACTCTAAGGATTTTCTTTTTTTTCTTTTTTTTTTTTTCCCTCAGCATGGATTTCCCTTCTTCATTTTATGAAGAGTTTAGAAACAGATATTTTTCCTTTCAGCTTACCAAGGGATTAATAACATAAAACTTGGCAAGGAAATCGCTGTCTGCAAGCTGGAGCTAATAATACTTGATGTAATCCAGATACAAGAGTTTCTTGTGCAATCTCTACCTTTGGCAGGATAGGGAATATAAGAACAGTTTAGCGGCCAGTGCGAATGAAGAGGAAGCAACTTCATTTATATATAGGCATGAAGGAATGTTTTTCTCCTCTGCTCAAGCAAGGTATACTTAACACTGAGAAAATAGAAATTAAAAATAGTTCCAGTTCTGGAAAAAAAAAAATCTACTTGAAAGAACATGATCTTTTTTTTTTTTTTTCCTGATGCCTTCCAAATTTCTGTTTATTTTGGCCTGAGCTGGTTCAAGATGTTGCTGGATGCCAAGAACCAAAGGCAAATGAAGGTAGCAGTGTTGGAGCGGGGCTGCGGGGAAAGCCCCACGGACCTGAATTCTCGAGGTCGGCTCCATCCGGAGAGAGGCCGGGACAGGAGGGTGTCGCGGCGCCTGGTACCATCTACCATTTTTCAGTGCAAACTGGGGAGATACTTTCTTGATGCATTACTATAGAGCCCTTTTCTTGGGCTTTTTTGCACTGAATTTTCTGCCTTTCCTGCGTAAATCCGAGCTGTGTCATCGTTTGATACAAGGAGGTCACTTTTTATATAGTTTTATATATCGTTTATCTGTGCGAGCTAAAATAGCCATCTCCCTCCTAGGGAAAAACGAGCGTGCCCTTAGGTTGGATGAAGCCCCTTTTTTAGCAAATCAGGGGCTTTGCTGAGAGAAAACCCTTCTCTGCTGCACACCCAACCCACGTGCTGAGCCCGCGGTCCCCTTGCTTCATGTGTCAAATACCAAAAAGGAGCAACAGAGAGGGGAAAGTCAGCCAGACCAAGAAAAAAAGAAGTAATAGTGAAAAGAAAGGGGAATGTTCCAGTTCTGTCACTTAATAAAGCAGATGTATCAAAAAATGAGAGAGGGCGTGCGCACGTTTTGGGAGAATTTTGCTGTAATTTGCCAGCAGATCCCGTAGGCTTCATGTTCACCAACACTCATCTATGGGCAACACGTGTGGTGCAGGATGGGCACCTTCCACGGAGGGTTTTGGGTGCTCTCTTTAATAAACATTAACAGCCCCAGGATATAAGGCCCGCTTTTGTACTGCCTTAAAATTATAGACCTTGTGGTGTACCCTTGCACACTTTTCTTACTGCTTTCTACACAAAAGTTGAGCATATTCTTAATGCTGTGATAAAACAGAAATAAAAAAATTTCCTTTATTACAATCTGGCAGAAATAAATAGGAGCACAGTAGAGAGGATAAGCCCATGGATAATAGAACCTTTTATGGATTTCATTGCTAAACACTGGATATTGTTTAAGATTTCTATATTAGTTCCCAATCATTGTTGTATCCTGGATGTTACTGCAATTCACTGTACCTAATTTCCTGATGTCTCTTCTGTTATGTTACAGTTTTAAAAAAATAACCATAAAATTTACTTTTTCTATTAGCTTATCCGGTACAACACTAACAAGTTTAGCAAGATGAAACATAGTTCATGGTTTATACTGATTATGGTCTATAATACATATACAGATATAAAAAATACATAGTTATGCAAAAAATGGAATTTTAAGAGAATGGGATCTTTTCAGTGTGTTTTTAGCCATTTATACAGAGAACCTTATATTGAGGAAATCTCTTGCAGAAGACCTCAGGAGGAGCTAACCATTCCAGTAAAGAAAAAGCTGTGGTGTTGATTACGGACTAACCTTCCTCTGAGCTTCATGCGTAGTGCAATGTTCAGCAAAACGTTTTAACCCATGTGCATGCCATTTTAGCCCCCGTTTCCAGTGCCATTGCGCCTATCCCACTCACGTTAAGCCCAGGAACTTCTCAAATGTTTTCAATTTTAGGCAGCCCTGGGGCCAGGATCAGCCTGATGGTGGTGGTCAGAGTTCATCCCATCATCATCAAAAACACAATCCTACAGCTGAGGCCCAAGGCAGAGGGAGAAGACTCGGGATCTGCTCTGAGCTCTAAGTCACTTGTATCTTGGACCACAGCCAAGCTCTTCCCTCTTGCTCTCACTCAGAACAGCTGAAAAAAGGTAAAGATGGGGATACGAGTGGAAACTGTTGGGTCTCTAAGTCCCTCAAGTCCTTGGGACTTTGGAAACCTGTATTTTGCTGAGAATGCTGCCTCTGGTCGGCAGAGGCTGGAAAAAGGTAATTATACTGATAGAGCGCAGGCGTGTAGTTATAATACATTGTAGTATTAGGACTAAAACAAGCACTTTTTGATTTGCTCCTGGCCTGGAAGCTGGAAACCCGAGTCAGACACACTGTTGAATGGAGCCATTTATAAAAGGCTGACACATTAATGACTGCGTTGTGACTCTCCTCCAAAAATGACATCAAGCTGCAGCCCATGTGCATGCACATGCGTTTAATCTGATTAGAGCCAGGAGCTGCTTTAGTGATGACTGTGCAGTTTATCAGGTATTTGCAACCAGCACACTGATGCCGAAACCATCTTGCACGAGTCCCAGGGTGTTTAGGGTTTGGGGTTTTTTTTTTTCCTGTGACATTTTAACAGGTCAGTATCTTTAATATATGTGTGTCTATTGCCAAGTGCAAGATGGTTTGGGCTCAATCTTTTATGAAATAACAGAGGAAGTCACAGCAGAGATGGACAGACCTTTGAGTGGCCTGAAATGGAAAGCCAGTATTACTGTTTTCAAGGGGTTGCTTTATTATTATTATTATTATTATTATTATTATTATTATTATTATTATTATTATTATTATTATTATTATTATTATTTATTATTATTATTTATTATTATTATTATTATTTTGTGGTCCCTTAGGACACTTAATGGCTTTGACAAGCTATGGTTGCTGTCCCCACTGTTCAGTTCACGTCTACTACGCTCCTCCAAATTGCGAACAAAGACCTGATTCAATAACATATGCATTGAAATCGCGTGGATCTGCAGGGCAGCTGAGACAGCACCACTCTGCCTGGAAGCTAGAAGAAAAAGAGAGAATAACTCAATAAGTTTATTTCCCTTGAAAGTGACAAAGAGTAGCAACTCCACTGGGAGCCCATAATAAATTCCCCTGCAGAACTGAAATGTTGTGTCAGTCAAAGGCATCTAGGAGGACAAGGCAGCCCTGGGAGCTCATCTCGCTAGATACGAAGCGACTCGAGAGCTGGCAGTGTAAGGTCTATTTGCAGTCATCCACTTAGCTGCTGCTGCTGGGGAAATATCCTCTAGAGCTTGGCAGCCGGCCCTGAGATGCTGTCCAAGTTTGAAGGCAGAATTTACCACTGGAGTGAGGCTGCTCGCCAGATGGATCAGCCCCTCCGCGCTGAGCTCAGACTTTCTGACGTCTCCCCCTTCTTCCTATGCTGAGCTAAGAGCTGGTGCCGGCCCCGTGTTGAGGGATCCGTGAGCTTGGAAGTTGAATAGGGAGAGCAGAACCCAAGTGCCCGTCCCAGGGCATCTCCGTGCCGTTACAGCCCTCGCTCCTTTGCGCATGGTGGTAAGATCCTGGAGTAGCCCATCATGCAGCACCTGAAAGACAAGCTGCACTCCTATGTGTTTAATATCGAAATATTTGCAATCTAATATGCAAGGACAGCCACAATATATTCTCTGTAATCTTCTGCGGGTTCTCTTTGTCTTACAGAACTGAGCTGTCTGCGGAGGGCCAGCAGGCTGAGCCTCCTCTGCGGCCAGACACAGCCAGGGTGCTCCATCCTCACGAGGAAGAAATTATCTAGCAAGCTAAGAGCAAATTCAGGAATTTGCCAGCATGTTTCTCCCAGTATTCCGAGCAGACGTAGATATAAGAGCCAGTGTGCAAGTTCTGCTCCTCGTTGGCTGGAGCGGAAAACATATAGCCTTCAAGCTGATCCTAAAAGGGGAGACATCAGGGCTTTTTATGTGAGCTACAGTAGGTTAAGCTAACTTATTTTAAGTAAGAATTGAAATTTGGCAGATAATACTAAACTGTGATTGCAAAGAAAAGGCCTTCAAGCATGTTTACATTTCACACCTACCTTTTCAGACACTGCTTGGAAAGGTCAGCGCAGAGAAGTTAATCTGGACTGTTCCGACACAGAAGAAATTTAATAACTTTGAAATATAAGCGCAGATGAGGTTGGTTTGTTTTCCTTTGCTAGACACAGAAACTGTCTAACATACAGCTACAGAAGAACACTAGATTAGGAATATTGTGTCAACTGCTGCTGGTGTAACTAAGGCTAGGAGTACCGTAAATATGGCAAAGTGAATGGGCTTTGTAAAGAAAAAAAATAAATAGTAGCCACCATAAAAAGGCTGTCGGAGGACGATGAAATAAATCCAAGGGTATCCCTTGACAACTTCAGCAGAAGAGCCAAAAGCTGTAACTCTCCGCGGCTCCTGCAAAGATTTTGCCCGCTCAGCTACCCTGGGCTTAGGTCAGCCCTGCTGGGCGAGCGCTCACTTAGGAGATGGTTGTGTAACTTAACCCCAGCTCCTCGACCGCTCATAAAAGCGTCCCCGGGTCAGACCGCAGCGGGCCACCGCGGGGCCCGAGCGATGCGGTAGGTCCCCGCGGCCGAGGTTTTTCCAGCAGCGCCTCGTCCCTGGCGGGGTTGAAGCGACGCAGCTGCCGCCGTGCAGGAGCAGGGGATACGGAGAGCAGGAAATGGGAGGCGTTTGGGTCCCGGCGAATGTCCTCGGTGTCACCAGAGCAGCTGTCCCCAGGCACCGCGGTCCTCCCGCTCCGCTTGCCACGCGGCACAGTGGCCGTTTGCTATTTGCTGCCCAGCAAATGCAAGCAACTCCTCGCACTGGGTAGGTTGCAGGTGACTAGTCCTAAGCCTGTCAATATGTCGTCCATGACTGCTGTAGAAAACAGCAACATTTCTTAACTGTTAGTGTTTTGTATAGAGTTTTTGTTTGCTTCACTTAGGTGTCCTTGTCCCCTGTAACCTTGTAAGCTTATAGAGTCAAGGGAAACTTGCTTATTGCCTTTAAATTTGAAGGCAGACCAATAAAGGAAGGAATTCCACTTTCTGTGACAGTCAAAGATATGTGATATTCTGTTTATCTCCCTATTAATATACATAACTTATATTTTTTCCACCAGGAGGAACTGGCTCAGCCCGGTGCCAAAGGTGCATATCACGGAGACCAAGGAAGATAAAGGATCTTCCTGTTTCAGACCACACTCCCCGTCCCAGAGGAGGAGGATTTTTTGACTAACCTGGAGGGAGAAGTTATCACCGTGAAGGGGAGACAGCTGTGAACCTCTCTAGCACAGAGGGAGAGCATGGATACAGCTTGAAGCACATTCACATCAGGGTAAATCATATGCTCATCTGAGCTACTTTATTTTAGACTATGAAGGAACCTGACCCCAAAGTGTCTTGCTTCCAAGAAAGGAGGGTGTAGCAATGACTAAAAGTACCCAAGATTTCTTGTGAATCACTTTTAAGGAGACTGTTTCTCCTCAATGAGTTACATGGCTCCTTTTGCAGGCATATGGCTCGTTCTCCATGTTTGATCTCATGGAAAACATAGCTTGTAACTGTGCTGTGAAACAAGATGTTTGCCATTATGAACACAGTTTAGTCAGATTACATCAGATTTCTCTGGAAAAAAAAAAAAGCCTGTAAATGAAAGCTAATGTTTGAAAGGAATGGAATGTGCCCCAGTTTCATCTAGGAACAGGACAGATGAGGTGGGAGCCCTAAGTAGTGACTTGGGCTGCAACATCCTCATCCTGCTCATGTGTCTGTGTGTTTCCAGCCACTTGCCCCAGGGACATGCTGGGCACCCCTGAAAAGGCCAGAAGGACCCAAGCCCCCCAAGTCTGCAAAGGGAGGCTAGAAATCTCACAGGCAAAGCATCTGCTGTATCTCATCATGTGGAGTGCTCCAGAAACCCCAGAGGAGCCCCAGAGATTTGGCAAAAAGGGTGAGTAACTCGCAGCCAAGCACGTTAGAGCTGCAACGCGATGCCTGGCCCAGAGATGGGGGCAGGAGTCCAGGGTGAGACACCTTATTTTGTCAGCCCCTCTCAGCTCTCTCCGCTTGGCTCCTCAGTGAAGGATCGCTCTTCTTGAGCCTGGGAGACCCTCAGTGCCTGTAGAGTCCATAGCTTTATATTTTTTCTCCAAATGTGGTTAAAATGTAAAAGAAAGATGACACCACGATCAATAATTTCTTATCAAAATAGTTGTCATAAGTGCTCTTAAGCCTGGTTGGCTTTAGTAGTACATTTATGAGTGTCTTTTCACAGAAATATCTGAACAAAGGTCCAGGTTGTATTTCATATATTTAGGTGTAAAAGTATTATATCAGTCATCACAAAACTCTTTGCAGGTAATCAAAAGGAAATACTGAGCAATGAAATACATTTGTTCTTCTAGCACCCAGAAGTATCTTCACAATTAAATCACATTTAATTAATTGCACATATAGGAAAAAAAATGCTTCCTTTGCATAAATGGGAACTACAGACACAAATATCAAATGGTTTTGTGTGATACTTTGCACAGACTTAATGGAGAAAACATAATGTAGCAAATTTGTGGTTGGTTTCTTTTATTTTTTTTTCTTTTTTTGTAATAATAAGGGAGTCAGTGTTAGGATCATGGCTCGACTGATCAAACAAGAACGACTGGAAAAGTTTTTTGGCAAGATTACTCTATAAACTTGGCCTGTGTACAGTGAAAATATGCTACAGATGTATAAATTATGCAGGTTGGGACAGTGCTGGTCAAAACCTTCCATAGCGGAGTCATGTGGGAAAGAAAGTCTAGACATCGTAGATTAACTTACTTTGTCTAAAATCATGCAATCTAGAAAATGCTTAAAACTGCATCTGCACAAGGACACAAAGTACCTCAACTAGATTTTCAAAGAGAGCACGACCAAAGGATTTTTGCTAATTGGCTTTAATTGGGGAAGTTTACATATAATCTTAGTTATGGCCTTACTTATAGCTTGTGTTTTAAGCAAGCAACAGATCAAGCCAACCAGGTAGGCAAAAAGAACCCCCTGTATTTTGTCACAGAAAGTAGCTTGGAATTGAGTAGAACTTGCTGAGGTTCTCCCAGATCTGCCCCAAACTCTTTTGTTTCTGCCTGCGCTATATGTGAACCTAGGAAGAATTTTACCAGGGCAGTCAAGAAGTGGATCATGCTTGGACTTTGCTAAAGAGCAGCACGGACAACAACTCTGAAACAGCTTGGTCAGCAGCCAGCCCGAGAGTACTACGGATGGGAACGATGCCAATATTAGTTCTATTACAATGCAGCTATTGAGGAGGATTGGAACAGTTATTCCAGGTACCATCTGTTTGCTTGATCCTTCTGGATCAAGCTCACTCTCCTTGCCTTTGCATTCTCCACTGCCATGCTCGACACGGCACGCACGTTGACAGCTTTGCGTGTTGAAATCCAACCTTTCTTGGTGGTCTCCTCTTGCTGCTTGCAACCAGCAGTGTTGTTTCCCATTGCTATTTCACCCTCCCGAACCTGTGTGATTCCTTCTGTCCCATTCAGTCTGGGTTTGCAGACTAGTAGTCCAGGAGAAGCAGTTGGCTGCTGCTGTACAAGCTAAGGTAGTCATTCTCCTTTCTGCTCAAGGTCATGTTGTTCCTGCTCCGATGGGCGACTTTCTTGAGTGCATCTGTCTGGGAAGGGCTGTCTATATTGCCCAGTTGGCAGCTGTCTGGATATTGCTGTTCACTTCAGAAGAGAGAGTGCTGTGCGAACTCAGGAGTTCTCTCAGTATGTACAAATAAGTGACTTACCAAATTATAACAGCTATGTAAATAAGGATAGCTTATTTATATTTATATTGCCATCAGTTTAATTGGGCATTGTAAGTTTGTGGAATAGATCTTCAGCTGTGATAACGTATATTTAGGCTCAGGATAGTTTCCTGATGAAACTAGCCTAGAAAATATGTGCAGGATGTTCCTGGGAAAAGTCTTTAAATGTTGGGAAAGAGCCCTAGTGCTTCGGCTGAAGCACTGTAAGTCCCAAAATGAAATGTTTCTTCAACCAGAAATGAAATTTTTGTTAGATTTGCATAGAAAATATTGAATAGTTACTTTTTGATTCTAGTTCCACTGACACATGGAGAAATTTTCTTACAAAATATCTTTAAGTGCCAGCATGAGACAATTTAGGATCTGAGTTTACAGCTATCCTCAAGGTGAAGTCCAGGTCTTCAAGTGAAGCAGGTGGTAAATAAGCAACCCTCAGCTTGTTGATTCGACAGGGGCTGGGTAATGCCTCGGCAGAGCTACTCCTCTTGCGAGCACCGCGACCAGCCGGAGCTGTTCTGTGCTCGTCAGATCCTGGACTTGTTCCCTGCTCCTCCGAAGGAGCCTGATGAGCTCAGCAGAACCGGGACCGCAGTCTCCATCAGCCTTGGAAAGCCGCCCCATGGCATGGGCTGGGGGGCAAGCGTAGCATGTAATTCTTTTCCTAAGCTGCTTAGTCTTCGTTTCCATGTTATTAAAGTCTTTGGCCCGCAGAGCTTTCGCTAGGGGGACGGTCCAGAACTTTTTGTCTTCCATGGCTGGTTTCCATCCAGTTTATATCTCTCTGCTGTATGTGTGTGCGCGTATAGTTGTTTAGCTTAAATGGCCCTCGTATGTTCCCAACGTCCAGCTCATAGTGTAGTTATGGAAAGGAGCCATATGGCTTTCCAGGCTTTATTTTACTAGGTTTAATGCAGCTAGTGTCTTCCAGTCTTC
The DNA here is from genome assembly GCA_013389825.1 of Crypturellus undulatus. Classification (NCBI taxonomy): domain Eukaryota; kingdom Metazoa; phylum Chordata; class Aves; order Tinamiformes; family Tinamidae; genus Crypturellus; species Crypturellus undulatus. Next base: position 222,931 of record VWPW01016603.1, read on the forward strand.
TCCATAAGATACACTTTTCTGTTCATTTTTTGTTTGAAATCACTTTAATGGAAATTTCTAGAGCAAGTCCAACTAATCCTTTAACAATCTCACTAATGCTTCTTTGTTTCTGTCCAAAATACCTTGGTTGAAACATTAGACTTCGCTCTGATTCTTCCACAGCTGCCTTCCCATGGTTTAGTTGTCCCGTGATCATCTAATATCCAAAGCTTCTTCTCATCTTCCTCCATTTACACGTACTGAGTTCCAAGCTCAAGGCAGAAACTCCTGCTCTCAGCTCCAGAGTAACTGGTTTTGCCAAATTTCAGCCTGTTTCTGTTTCAGTGTGTAAGTGATAAATTCCTCCTCATCCTTCTTATATTGAGGCCTCGGAGTTTTAGGTCTCCTTTGTATGTCATTAATATTCTCCAGCATTTGGGACCAAAATCAGTAAGGGAAATATTAAACAATGCAAGTTCCAAGTTTCCTTGAGAAACTCCATGAATTATTATATGCAGGATATTCTCATTTGGTTACAGCACCAGCGCTTGGGGATCTACTATTGCCCTTTAGCAACTTAAGTGTTTCTGGAAAGAGACCTGTCTTCAATTATATAAAGTTTGCTGATGACTCTGCTGTAAATACGATTTTATTCCTAGAATCGTAAATAAAAGTTTCCTTAAAATAATGACTAATAATATGCTAACAATACAATATTTTTTTCTAAGGTGATCTAGACTGTATAACTATATTGAAGTTATTTAAAGGTGAAAACTGCTGTTGTAAGTTTGCATAGCTCCTGCAATGCCTAATCTTTTTGCTGTAAATCTCCAGTTTTCCAGCTCTGCACAGTTATGGCAAGAGGTTTGAGAAAGGTTGGGAAAATGACAATGTTTGGGTCAGGGCACCTGGGTTTGAACCTATATTCTGTGTTCAGCTGTGCAAAGTACATCAAATCATAGATGTACTTTATGGTATCAAAGACATACATTAGTCTAGCTAATGGGTCGCTACCCCAGATGAGGCTAGCACCAAATCTGAAATGTTACTTCTTTCAGGAATGTAATAAGTTTTGAGCTGTTTTACTCAATTTAATTCCAAAGGATGAGCTGCCCTTAATACTCCTTTAATTCCAAACCGCTCTTTTAATTTTGGTTAAAGCTCTGGGTTCAGTCAAGCTGGTATTAGATGTGAATCTGCATCTGAGCTTGTGTTTTCCAATGATGCAGATTGCTTTGAAGGCAACTAGTACCAGAGCACACTAGGGATCCTGGGGTAATCGTATTACTGGCACCAAAAATGCATTTGTAAACCACAAATCTTTGTATTACAGCTCATCTGACTCATGGTATAATATTTTAGATGACAATTGCACAGTAATTGGGGAGCCAACTATAGAGTAGCAGTCTATACCTGAGACATGTAATCACATTTGATAGTCAAGTAAGTCAAGTAATTGATCTGGCTGCTGTGTTCATCTGTTTGTTTAAGGCAGCACACTGGGTGTAATTTGCACTCATTTAAGCACTTAGATTTGTAAGATAACATTTTTTTCTAAACATTTTTATTTCCTTCTTTTTACCCCAGCTGCATGAAGAAATCTAGCAAAAAAAAAGCCAAGTCAGAAACTGAAACCATCTGTATTTCATAAGCAGAATTTTCCAAGGCTCTTATGGAATATCCCAAGCAAGCCTCAATTCTCCTCAGGTTAGAAATATTAGCAATGGAAAACAGAAGTAACTGAGAAGCACGTGCGTTTAGTTCAGCTCTAATCCAAACACGGTGTCAACTAATGGTATCAGTCTACCAGATACCGGATAATCCAAAGACTTTCACCGTTTACAGGCACTACTTTAAGCGTGAGCGGAATCTGATGTTTGAGAAACCACTGATTTGTACCAACATTGGACTCTTAGCCTGGGTGCAATCTTGCAGGAAACTCTATTTTCCTTAGGGTTAGCCTGAATCCAAGCAAACCCAACCCAAATCTCTTCTAGCAAAGCAGCTTTTCGGCTGCTCCCTGAAATCCTTATTCTTTCCGTTTTGTTACAAATATGTAATACTTGCTCATAATGCCCAGCACTTCAGGCTCAGTGAACCCCTCTTTTATTGGGTATTTTTGCCCAATTCTGCTCCTGCTCTCCTATCTGCGTCTGAATTCCTGGCGGAATTGCTGTGTGGCTAGCATAGCCCGAGTAGTTCTAACTATTACTTATTAACTATTATTTATTTGAACTGCAGGTACGTCCAGGAGACTCAGCCACGTCCTCCGTCCCGGGGCGCGGAGGCCCCCGCGCTCTCCCGTAGAGACGCGGCTCATCCCGTACGGTTTCCCCGTGCCTTCCCGCTCGGAGCCGCACGTTTTCGCATGAGCTCATGAGTTCCACCAGCATGAGGTAAGCGGGGGCTTTCGCGACGTGTTTCTGCAGCGGCTGCCTCGGCGGGAGCCGGGAAGCGCCTACGAGCTCTTGCAGGATGAAATGCGCTCACTAAAGGGTCCTGCAACCGTACCCAAGCCCACTGCTGTGGCCAGTGCCAGGATTTTTTGCAATATTTTGCCTTTGGGTGGCTTGCAGGGTGATAAGTGTCTTCCCGAAAATAGGTCTACAGATCTACATTCAAGCCAGGCACACACGTAAAGGCAGCAACTAGGCTACATTATTTATTTATCTTAATGGCAGCATCAAAATACCCTGGTTTTTAGCACATGGCCTCTGCTTTATTTCTCCTCCGCTGTCGTTTTTACGTAACTGTGAAAGCAGAGATGAAAGAAATAGATGCCACTGCCCCTTGGTACGTAGTGATCAGTCCTAACATTTTGGAAAATGCAGCCAGCTGCTAGTAAGGACTTTACACACATGGAAACCTTCCTCAGATCAGATCTGCCTAAAGCGAATGTAACACGGGAAATGTTTTTACAGCATCAAGGGCTGCCGCAAAACTGCTAATCTATATTGAAACCTTTTACCATCTTCAAGATAATATTTTCTTTCTGGCTGGCTTTTCGTAGAGCAAGCAGCTTAGCCCTGGAATGTTAAAAATACAGTGCACGCAGTTTAGGTTAGAGCCCGGGATGGAAGTTAATTAGCTCCAGAGAAAGCCATTTATACTGGATAATTGCTCCAATCTGAAGGCAGAATCAGCGCCTTCTGACTCGAGCGAACCATAGCCAATCTCATGCTCCGTCTAAAGAACAACAGAAAAAATAATGTAGTTAATTAATGTAGTTTTGCACTTACGGAAACTTGGCTTTTCTGCTTAGGATGTTTTGGCTAGGGGTGTGTGCTTGCTTCTATTTTTTTTTTTTCCTTAGGAAGGAATGGTTTGTTATTTATTACTGAGTGAAACAGCAAGTGCTATTAATACTGCAGTGCTGACAGAGAAAGCATTTTCCCAGTTTGCTGCTCTCTTTTCTCTTTCCCTTGAAATGCTTGTTCTCTCTCCATAAACAGATGCAAACAGAGCAAACGTTTCCTGCAAAACAAGGCGATCGGTACCAAGTAGCTATAGCAGGATCACGCTGTCGATGTGCCATACGTCTGCACAAGATAAAGCAAGAAAAAAAAAAATGCACGGAGAGAAGAATTTTCTGTGTCAAGGTGCTTCCTTGAACCCAATTTTATTCACTGTTATGCAGTATAAAGCTGGCCTAAATCCAGCTTGAGGGGCGAATTGATAGCCTGGAAAGTGTTCCGACGACTGTGGCCACAGCCATGGCACGTAGTGGTAGTTTGGAGCAGAGACATTTGAGTTGGGAGCTACAAAGCCCCTGTGTGATGCCCAGTTTCAGCCGTCTCTTTGGGCGGGCGGGCGATGGGGTCACGATGTGGATCTGCACCCATTGAAATGGGTGGGAATTGTGAAATCTTGGGACCGCATACGGGCATGGGGGATGCGCACCGTGGAACACCATCCTGGACGCGGCAGATGTCGGGCACCAAATGCCAGGGCGGGCTGAGCTCGTGTCCCTTCGACAGCTGACCTTTAAAGAGAACATATTTTGCAATCCCCAACTAGCCAAGCTGCCACGGCTGAGTCACAGGGGTGCGCTGGGAAACCTGAACGGGAGCATTTCTCATTGCTGCAAGGAGAAGGAGGGGATCCCAGCTTGGCATCTTTAACTGATTTGTGTGCTGGACCTCTCCTTCCTAGTTCATGCTTTAAACTCTGCATTCTGTTGCCTAGAGGGCTCTTTTTTTCCCCCCCTCTGGGGGTAAAATAAAGGCAAATAAGTCTTTATTCCTTCAGTTTATCCCTGTCTCTTTCCCCAGGAGCGCTTGGAGGTGTGAAAAGAGACTCGCGGCGGTTGGACAAATATAGGCACGAGAGTAGCTGCAAGAAGCAACTGAGCTGCTGCAGGGGAACGGGGCTGCTAAAGTAAACGCGTGAGGCTCTAATGAATTATGTTTTGCAGCCAGAGCTCTACAGCTCTCTACCTTGGTCACGTGAGCGTGAAACCACAGCACTGCAGCTCAAAGCACTGGTCAGAGGCACGAAATGCAGGAAAATTTTTAAAGGAGAAATGATTTGGACTGTGCTATCAAGCCCGCTAGAGCAGTAGTTTCCTAAAAGAAAAAAAGCGAAAACAAAAACACAACCTATGAAATGAAAGGGAAGCAGAAAGGTTCTCATCCACTAGAGAAACAAAAAAACAAACCAAACCAAAAAGTCCTTCATTTCCTAGATTGAGAAAAAGCATTAAAATTCTCTGAAGGCTGTCTGAAAAAACCAACTGTTTTGTAACAGTTATGAAATTGTTTAGTGTACACATTCTTCTGGGCAAAGCCTGTCCTGTTTTGCATCCTGTTTCCCCAGAGCATATGGCTGCAGGGGCTTAGCCACAAGCAGAGCTCGCCAGGGAAAAGTGAGTAAGAAATGCCACAGGAAACGGTACACCAGCCTAGTTTTTCACATTTCATGGGAAGCTTCGTTATTTAACTGCACAGGATTAGGCTGAAATGAAGGCATCTGAAGCCATGGTCTTCATAACTGCTCATGATCCATATTGATCCATACATCCAAGTGGAATATACTGAGGAAATAATCTTGCTTGGTTTCCTCAGCAGCGTATTGGAAAAAAAGCTCTGGGATTTTGACTGAAGAGGCTTTGGAGGTTTCAGGTCGTAAACGGCATGTTCCTGGCGCGGGCAGTTTTGTGGGAATTTTCCTTTTGGGTTCCTGGGAGAAGGTTTAACCTGGCATTTTTGGCAATATTACCATAATTCCTGTGGCAGGGGATGCACCTGCCGGGAAGCCGGCTCGCTAAATATTTGCTCCACCACCTGCAGGATCAGCAGCGACGCCAGGTAAATGTTTGAACGTTGATCTGCTGAGATCCACAAAACCAAGACCCTTGATTTTTCTAGCGTCCTAGGCCGAGCGCCCTAGAGCAGATATTGTAATTAATGAGGATTACAAGGGAATGATTTAAGGGAGGTAAACAGGNTGTTTGAACACTGATCTGCTGAGATCCACAAAACCGAGGCCCTTGATTTTTCTAGCGTCCTAGGCGCCCTAGAGCAGATATTGTAATTAATGAGGATTACAAGGGAATGATTTAAGGGAGGTAAACAGGTGGATTTCCCTGCCGGGGAACATCTGTGTGCCATATGCACGCTGCTGCCTGGGGGCAAAGGGCCAAGCAATCCAGAGCACAACGTGTAGGACTGTGGAGGCTCTAAATCCCGTCCTGCCCCTGGCTGGGAGCCCCTGGGCTCTAAGACCTGTTTCTGCCAACTATGAGCAAAGCGTCTCCTAATTATTTAGCTATTTTAGCGGCGCACAGAAGCGTGTCCCATGGGAGCCTTCCTGCTGCCGCTGCTGCCCCAGCTACATGGAGCAATCTTGAATTTCAGCCTTACATCACAACCATAAGTTGAATTTCATGGGTCCTGCCATGGCGTTTGCCTTGGTAGTATTCGTGCAACAGCGCAGATTTGCTTCTCTTTACCNCCGTCCTGCTCCTGGCTGGGAGCCCCTGGGCTCTCCAGCGCAGGCAAGACCTGTTTCTGCCAACTATGAGCAAAGCGTCTCCTAATTATTTAGCTATTTTAGCGGCGCACAGAAGCGTGTCCCATGGGAGCCTTCCTGCTGCCGCTGCTGCCCCAGCTACATGGAGCAATCTTGAATTTCAGCCTTACATCACAACCATAAGTTGAATTTCATGGGTCCTGCCATGGCGTTTGCCTTGGTAGTATTCGTGCAACAGCGCAGATTTGCTTCTCTTTACCTTGCTTCTAAAGTAGCCTTTTTTTCCCCTTTTTTTTTGCTGCAAAAGAGACTTTGCTGCAGAGCATTCCTAGCTCTGTGCAAGTCCGCAAAGCGATGCAGGGAATGGATTTAGCAGCAAGTGCTGTCTGAACGGTTGCTTGACCTCAGATATTTGAGCAAAACAAAAAGGGATTGCATTCAAACAGCTGGGAAAAGCTGATGTTAAGATGAGCATGGTTTAAATATTTCACAGCAGTGTCGTGGCAGGAAGTGAGCCCTATTTTCTTTTCTCTTGTAGGCTTAGTGGAAAGGATAAGAAAATACTTGGGCTGTGGAGCTACTGCCTTGTCTCTAGTGCACAGAGCAGCTATGTCCCTGTGGCCCTGCACATGCCCTTGGGGCAGAAGTCACAGCTCTCCCAGGCTCGCGGGGAATTACACTGCCATGATCCTACTGCCAAATATGGCCCACGGCAGTCAATATACAATAATAAAAGGAAATAAAAAGAAAAACACTAAGTAATCCTTGCAAAATCCTGTAAGGTAAAACACATGTGCTGATATCTGTGTGCTCTAAGAGGATGAGTCAAGAGGGAATGTGCCAGTGACTGCTTATAAAACAGATTAAAACCCTGTAAATTCCAACTCGCAGTGCTGTAGCAGGACCAGGGCTTCCCCTGGACATCCAGGACGTTCCTCTTAAGGAATTAAGCAGCCTCAATAAAGGGCTGAAGAAAAAGCTGCTGTCAACTCCAGCAAAGCCTGGGTGAACCAGCGGTCTCCAAAGCACCTGAGTGCTCAGACTTGGCAGTGGGAATGCCCCATCGTCGGGGCCGGGTATGTAGTTAAGCAGAAATACAGGAGTAGTTCCAAATTTCACTACCTGATGAAGAAATGAAAATGAATTTCTAGGTAGTAGTAGAACAATATGCTTTAGGGTGTATAGTCTCGTCTGCAAATTAACTTTGATTTAGTTTTATCATTACATTGCACAAGTAAGGTTTAAAAAAAAAAAGTTTAACTTGCATTAGTTAGGAAAATGCAGTTTACACACTCAGTTGTTCTTAAATTGTGTAACTAATAGTTTGTAAACCTTTGATAACTCCAAACAGCTCATGGTCAAAGAGGGCTGCTCGGAGGCATTACATAGGCCACAGTCCATTTGATTAATGACAACAATTTCTGATTTGTAAATCATCTGGAATTGCCCCAGTGAAAAATTACCGCTCGTATCTGGAAATGCCCAAGATTTCTGAAAATTTAAATTTGCAGAGCAAGTAGTGATTCCTGTATTATTCATCATGCGGATTCCCAGATGAGTCATGGACCTAAAGCTAAACGGCGACTCTCTGCAAGCCTTTTGCAAGCAAGCCAAGTGCAAGGCAGCCAGACACAATATAGAACAGAAGAGTTCCAAGATTCATCTTTGACTTTGACTCTGTCCCATGGAAAGCCCAGGTAAAATTCCCATCGCTTTCAGCAAGAGTTAGAGAACACATTTTTAGAAAATGCACTCCTCAATCTCTATTTCTGGCTTAGTTTTTAAAATAATTGCTTATCTCCATTTATGCTGAAGTAGTTTTGAACTTCTGGTCCTCTTTGGTCACTGTAAGCAGAAGCAACAGGAGCAAGTGTTTCCAAGATGGTCTAAGGTGCCAAAAATATGATTTAATTGTTTGACACCGAGTTAGTGGCCTTGGCTACCAAATTTATACCTTACAAGACCTCCCCAAAGGTGTAGAATAACATTCCTTGCTCATTAATAGAAAATTCTGGGTACATGGTTTCAAGAATATGTGAGTTATACTGATATTAATGTTAGTGGCCTAGTACTTTATAGGCTAGGTCAGTTCAAAAGCATAATGCAGTTTTAAAGATCAGCAAAAGGAGAACATGAGCAAAACGTTGTTCTTTGAAGAAAAATGCATAAAACCATATAGGTACGTTTAATGACAATGATGTCCCTTATTTGGTGTCAGGGTGAGTGACAAATCCCCCGTTTGGACCTGACAGAGCCGCCGACCCTGCAGCATCACCGAAATGCCACCGAATGGGCACCAAAAGGCAAGATCATCTCAAAATTTGCTGTAAACATTCTGCATAGATGGTTTGGGAGGTAAGTGCAAAGATGACCATACGGTTTTGTTCCTTAAAAGCATCCTTGCCTGATCGTCCTTGCATCCTGAGCATTTTTATTGGTGGCAAACTACCCCTTTTCTGGCCTCACACTGAAACATAGAGATGTTTCACGCAAGAAGGGGTTAAGAAAACGCTGCTTTAACCCGAACAGCGGCCGCAAATTGCGAGAGCAGCCACAAATGCCCCGTGGATTTTCAGCACATGCCCCAGGCGCTGGGAGAAGGGCGCAGTGCTGGGGCGCTCAATGAAGGCTCTGTGTGCCACGAGAAACCCAGTTCTGCACAAAAATAAATAGAGGGCTGGCTGTAAATAGGCTTCCTTCACCTGCTGCTTCAAGTCGATTTTTATTAGAATGTTTGCTAGAGGGAACGTTTTCTTTTTTTTTTCTGAAAACCAGGAGGTTTGGGTGTACTTCAATTGAAACCAGATGCCGGGTTCTGCGCTGTTCGGGTACAAAGTAAGGCTGGTTTTAAAGGTAACACGCTGTTAAAAACCCTTAAATGAAAGTCAGAGTGAAGGTGCTTGGGGGCAAAATGGGTGTTTTCCACCTTTTTAAAGACAGGTCTGGGAGCAGTGCTGAATTTTATTATGGAAACGTGTTTGGTTTTATTCTTTGTTGGCTACATCGGGAAGAGGGAGGGTGAAAGGGAGGTAAACCTGGTAAATCCCAGGATTTGGGTTTTGTCTGGGAGGCTGAACGCGTGGGCCCATGGCCTAAGCTCACAGCCAGGGTCTTTGAATACCTGGCACGAAGAGGTTACTTGGTGACTAATCAAAACGCATGAGGATCTAAGTTCTATTCGGGAATTCATCCCTGCTCTTAATAGATGGGATTATGTGTCGGAAAATAGCATCCTCAGAAAGAAAGCTTGCTGGAAATAATATGTACCACTTGTGTCAAATGAACGCATCTGATGACTTCTCAGCACTGCAAATCCTGGTTAACCATCTTGAAATCAATGCACTAATCGCATTTTAAATTACGTCACTGTCGTCCCACCAGACTCCTGCAGACTCCTTCCAAATTCGAATTATTCCCTGGCCCCGCCAGAACAGAAAATGTCTGGTTTGAGTTCTTTGTGAGGGAGGGAGAGAAGGAAGAAGCAGCAAAGTTTATTTATCTTTTTAAATCCTAAATTCAATTGGATTTTTCTCCTGACACATGTTCTCCTGCGCAGCCTTCTCCCTTTCACCATGTCTTTTTGTATTTTTTTCTGCCGTGGTTCAACTCCTTTTGGCGTTGGCTAGAGCCGAGGTAGGTTCAGTTTTTACTGCACATTCTGCTGAGACAAGCAGACCGGCGGGCTCCAAACTTCCCCGTAGTTTTATTCACACGCGGCCCCGCTTAAAACTCCTCGTGGGTTTTGAATTCCATTTTCCATACGGCTTCACCAAGAAGGGCTCGTGCTGACTGGAGGACACATAAACTGGCCACCTATTAATAAGTCAACCCAAATTCTTCACCTCTCGCTGCCTCCTGCCGCCTGCACATACAGAAGGCAATTCAGCACACACTGAATAGCGCTGTATCACTAAGGAGCTGTGTAAATTATTATAAAAACTTGTCAAAATAAGGTTGTTGGGCCTACGCAATGCATCGGCAACACCTCTAGGTACAGAGCCCGTCCTTTGCTTCTGCCTTCGGTACCTTTGGCGCCTGGCAGGGCCCATCTGCAGCCACAGAGCTCAGTTTTAGGATATTTTTAGTGCATTTGCGTGCATTAGGATCGCACCTATCCATACCTCACGCGCTCATCCCTTACCTTTTTCATTTGGAAAGAAAAGGAGAATGCTCTGGGTGGGTTTTTTGCAGCATCTTTGCAGCGGATGAAGAATGCACTAAACAGATGAGGCCACTGGAGCTCTGGGTCCTACGAGGAGAAGTCACCCGGAGGTGCTTGCTGCTCTCATGCTTAAACAAGGTACTTTCCTCACCACTCACAGCAGGAAAACAGGCACTAGGAGGCATAAAACAGCGTTCGTACCCTAAAGCCTGCGGGGCCTTTTGGACCACATCACACAGAGCTGTTCTCCAGACTACCAGCCATCTGCATCCAAAACGTTGGGGTGCTGCAGTTTGGCTTTACCCCACTAGCAGGGTCTGTCTTGCCAAGTAGCTGTAGAAAGACAGGGTCGGTGCACTTATTTATGTGCTGCTCGTTTCCAGGATTTTCTTTGGTGCAAAAGGGATTTTTAAATGATTTAACAGATCGGGGGGGTTAATATATTCTTCTGGTGGAGTCAGTAGGACTTTTGAAAACGACTTTGGTGCTGCTGGGATTTCAGCGAGGGTCTTCGTGGGAGTGTGCCACAAAGACCAGCCGTTCCTTGGCAGCATCCCCAAAATTCCTCAGATTTCATACATTTACCCCGATGGGCTCCTAGCAGAAAAAAAGAAATGCTCAGCAAAAAACCCTCCCCTCTCCTCCATGCTTCTCTCCACACCGTTCTGCGAATTCTCAACAAATTCTCTTGGGTCCTTCGGCTTTGGTGCCTTGTGGGTCTCCCAGATAATCCTCAAACCCACCAAGGACGCGTCCCAGCACCAGGGTGAGTGTAGCAGAGGCCTCAGTTTGAAGCCCACCGCAAGCCAAGTCTCAGCCAAAGCCGCCCCCGGGCTACGACACCGGCCCGCCTGGGAGCCAAAGTGCTGTGGCTGGCAAAGAGCTGGCAACCCAGTGAGAGTTGAGGTGAAACGAGTGTGTCCTGGCAATACAAGTGCTTGAAAGCGCCCCTGCTGGCACGCGCTGACCAAGGCCAAGTGCCAAGCGAGCTCCGCTGAATAAGCCTTAAACCTTCCGTGGAAACCCCAAGTGCCAGGTCCTTGCCGAAGCCAACCCGTTTGCGAATCCGCCGCGCGCGTGGAGCGCGTCCGTGCGGATACCTGGTCTACCCGGCTTCGGGGCGCTCTGCCACCAAGGCGCTGCCCGCTGCGGCCAGCGCAACGCGCGCGGGCATCGCTCCGCAACGGGGCTTTGCGGGGCCCCTTGATGCCCCCGGGGCCTCCGCGCCTGGAAGCGGCTCCTCGCCGCTCCCGCGGGACCCTCCGCGTCCCCCAATCCCCTCGGGTTTGGAGGGGTGGGACGGGGATGGGGACGGGGATGGGGATGGGGACGAGGCGGCGCGTCCCGCCCCGACGGCGGCAGCGCGGGGCGGCCCCTTAAAGGCGGGACGGGCCGGGCGGGACCGGGGCGAGCGAAACCCGACACCGGAGCTGCCGCGCCGAGCCGAGCCGAGCCGAGCGGAGCCGAGCGGAGCAGCAGAGCGGAGCCGNAGCAGCCGAGCCGAGCCGAACCGAACCGAGCCGCGAGCAGCCAAGGCGGGCCGAGCCGAGCCGTGCCGGGGAGCCGTGCCGGCCCATGGGGCGGGCGAGCGGGCGCCCGTAGGGCTGCAGCATGCGGGCGCTGCGGCTGCTGTGGCTGGGCTGCCTGGGCGGCCTGTGCGGCGGCTACTTCTCGGGGCCGCTGCAGCCGGAGATGTCCAACGGGAGCCTGCACCACTACTTCGTGCCCGACGGCGACTATGAGGAGAACGACGACCCCGAGCGCTGCCAGCTGCTCTTCAGGGTGAGCGAGCCGCAGCGCTGCGGCGGCGGCGGCGTGGCCGGCGCGCTCAGCCTGCGCGAGGAGCTCACCGTGCTCGCGCGGCACGTGGAGGACGCGGGCCGCGTGCTGGAGGCCATCGGCCGCAGCATCTCCTACGACCTGGACGGCGAGGAGAGCTACAGCCAGTACCTGCGGCGCGAGGCGGCGCAGATCGGCGAGGCCTACGCGAGCTCGGAGCGCGCCCTCAGCGAGCTCGAGGGCAAGTTCCGGCAGGGCCGCGAGCCCGAGGG
>VWPW01016606.1:0-75215 GCA_013389825.1 Crypturellus undulatus
GATCCTTGCACCATTCTGCAACAATATGCAAAACCTGCTTGGATACAATACTGCGCAACATGCTCCAGAAGAGCCTGCCTATGCAGGGATATTGGGCTAGATGATCTCAAAGTGTCCCTTTCAACCCTAACAATTCTGTGAACTTTTGGGCTTTCTTTATTGACAGGCAATCATTTTACCCCAAACAAATTTCTTCCATCAGTCAACAGATAGAAAATGATTGATCAAGGTTTTCTTTGTTTATAGTTCAGGAATGAACAGTCCCTATCTTACAGATGAGCTCATTTAGGAAAAGAGAAATTGCTGTTGCTTGGTATACCTAGTTGCAATTTGTTGTGAATCACAGTTGTTTTTCCTGGGCTATGCCTTCTGCAAGAGGAGTCTGGCAGAGAAAGGAGAGCTATCTACAGCAATTAGCTGACTCCCTATACTCCACTGAGCTGAAAGGACTTAACGCTTTCTCTGTGAAAAATCTTTAAAATTTCTTAAGGCTTTCTTTTAAGTAAGAATACACAAAGTGATCAATTGTATTGTAAGTTTATGCAGAACCCACTGAGAAATAGGTGGAAAGGAAGAATTTTTCATGCACCTTTTCTCAGGTTTATTAATTTTCTTGGATAAATTTTGGGGACTTGAAATAATTGACTTTAAAAAGTCAAACAAGTTAGGAATTTCACCACTAAACTGAGGCTATTAAGATGCATGGCTTATAAAAAAAAGACTTGGCAGTCCTACAATTTTCCCAAAGTTTACTGCTGTTTCATGGAATTATCTGTATTCTGAAATCCAACTCCTGCTTATGCTGTCTGATTGGCAATTTTCTCCATCTCCACATGGATGGGTTTTTCCCACACTGATCCATCAGAAAGTTAAAGATAGAAATCTTCCTATTCTATTCCTCAGGTTGATAAAAGAGCCATAAAATGCACAAATGAAAATGCATTGCCTATGAACTCATATGAATAACTTGGTCGGGACTGTGGAAGGTAATCAGAGACTTCAGGATGCAGGATATTAAATATGAGTTGTTAAAGTTTTCTTAAAGCCTGACCTGTCATGCATAAATACATTCATTACGAAATATGCTTGGAAGAACGTAGAATCTTTAAACTTTATATATATAAAGATTTCTTGAGTTATATTATATCCATAGATAGAAAATATATAAATATGCTATTTAAGTGATGTGATCCATTATTGTTCATTGCAGTTAATTACTGCAATTACTGCCAGCTGTGTTTTTCTCAAAGTTTATCCAAGTTAACAGAAGTTCTTCCTATTTGCTAGTGGTGTTTGGAGCAGAACCATGGTATTTGCCCATGTGTGTTCAATATTACACATCTTTTAAGTATTTTGAAGAAAAGTATCTCTCTATAAATGAAATCACATAGCTTTTCATGATGTTGCGTGAGTATATTGCCAGACTTCCCAGGCAATTTTGCCAGAATTGCTGCTTTTCTTGTATACCCTTACTGTTTCTATTAGTCAAACTTTCTAAAGTAGAATAATAATGACTAACAACCTTGCCAGTCTATTCAATGGAGTAACACTTTGCATAATTATTGAAATATATCAACTCAGTTTCTTCAATCTTACTTAATTCTAGAATTTACATGGATCAATATTAATTTTTCAGTGGCTTATGGCTTCAGTGTATTGAATGCTGAATGTAAAGCTCACATATGCATCTTCACACACATGAGATATTCATTAAATATTGTTTTGTATCTTTCTACAGCTAGGAAGAACACATGAAATAGCTGAACTGGCTTCTAAAATAAGAGCTTTCCATTTAGGGCCTAAATCTGTGGTCTCATATGGCTCAAACATTTTTAAGAAGTATGGTGAAAAGCAAAATAGTTTTATATTTCTTGGCAATGGGAATGAGTCCTTCTGTTTTATTCAATTTTGGTCTAATGTGCACCCTAACATCATAAAGTAGGAAAGATCTTTGGAATTAAAATCTTCAAATAATTCACACAGATGTTCAAATTGCCTCCTACAATGCCATCAGGTTGCACATGTTACAAAATACTAATTACAGCCCAGAGGAATAATTCCTTAAAAATTGACCTCATAGATTTTGCTTAAGGGTTCAAAACTAACAATCCTTCGTAGTTTATGATTAACTGTATGCATAAATGAATAATAATATAATGGTTACATTTTTCTGAGGCTAACTATTGCTATACATGGAAAAATAATACATTATTCATCACTCTTTTCTGCTAACAGGGTAATTTAGTATACAAAATAGGTGTTCACAGCACCTATACTTTAGAGGGGTAAGACTTTTGTCTTTCCATAAAGCCCACCAAAAGTTTTGTATTTCACATTTTCCATTCTTTTTTAAATATATAAATATTGGAAAATGGAGGAAGATGATGATGATTTCTACATCTAAATTCCAGATATTCCTCTATTAAAATCTCAGCATGCTAAAAAAATGGGGATTCATAGTAAGAAGGTCTACTACCGCAGCGTCAATCAAACAAGCATTTAAGTAAGCTTTAAAGAAATTTTTTACTGAAACATTACTTCTGGAACAAAGACAGAATCTGATTAGAAAATAGTGCAGTTTCTATAAAGCATGCAGGAAGTAAAGATAATCTATCGAAAATAAGAAGAAAATGGGTTCACCCTGACTCTCAAGACCTAAACAGATCATATACAATGTCTATGCTTGAATGATAGCTGGCCAGTTTTGAAAAGATTAATTCTTTTTATCATAATATATGAATGGACAAGGATCCTACTCAGCCATTCAATTCTATGATATCATAAAATTGCATTTTATAGCTGTGACCAGTATTATTGTCTTATTGATTCAGAAGATGTTTAAAGAAATAATTTTAAAAGGGGGAAAGTTGAAAAGTAACATTTGAGCTTAGTCTCCACTGTAAGTATAACAAACTAAAGTCTGCATTTGCAGCAGTAACAACAGTGGCAGGAAAATATCTTTAAAATATGATCAACATTTGAAATTTCATTCTAGAACCATATTCTGACATCATAAGCAACAAAGCAGACCTGAGTAGCTAGATTCTATGTACTTTATAAGGATAGGCACAAACTCACCAGTATGCAAGTGCTTATGAAAATGAAATCACATAATATTTATAGACTCACTGCTTTATTAAGCATGAATATGTCAAATTAAAAAGAAGAGTGCAGTAATACAAGTGCTAAATCGGTGTTTAGAAATATCACTTCTACTCTTCAATAAATATTAGGTTTGGGGCAGCTGTTGTTTTATTTTATCCTGGATTTCTTGTATTCTTGCTAAATCACTCTCATTTTAGCTATGCCCCGTACTGTTGGGGGATACGGAGTCCCTATGGGGAATGGTGACTGCCCTCTGGGTGAACCTGGCGGTGGGCATGCGCAGGCCGAAATTGTACAGGGAGGTCCCTGTCAGTCAACGTAGCCCGCAGGTGCCCCCCAAAGGCCTGCACATGCCCAGTAGCAGCACCTGGGCAGGCTACGTGCCAGGGGACCACATCCAGAAGGGTCTGGAACCCTGCGGGGGGGGCCAGGAGCAGCTTGCTGCTCCTGGCCGCCCGCCCAGCAACGGGTTCCAGACCAATTAGGGGCAGCTCCCCGGGGGTCTCCGCCCAGTCTCCTCCCTTCTCTCCTCCCCTGGAATCCCCTATTTAAGTTATGGCATCCCCTGAATAAAGGTCCGCTTCCGGTTTTGGCTTTGACTCAACCTGTGGGCGTCTGTCCTCTTCATTTCCCGTGACAACCCTGCGTGCCCCCACATTGGGGTAAGAGCACGTAGAGGTTGTGAGAGTCCTACCTGGGAGTGAAGAATCCCTGTGACCTGTGGCCTGCTCCAGCATCCATCAGGGGCCCGGTGATCTCCTTCGGGCATCCAGAGGAGTGGGTAAGGAAAGGCCTCACCTTTCCCCGGGGCGGGGGGAGGAATAAAGCTTGTGGGGCGCGAGCGGGGACAAAGGACGCGTCGGAGGGATACCTTACGGGTTTGTGTTATCTATTTTATTTTGCGGTTATATTTATTTTACCGACGCTGGCCGGCGTGTGTTTGCCCTGCGGTTTTTGGTTAGTTTTACCCGTGCAGCGCGATCCCTCTTTACCGTACCATAGAAGAACTGCCTTTTATGTTGCCAGTTCTGTTTACATTCTAGTATAATCTCTAAGTCCCTGGAACTGAGATCCGTGCACGCAAACCAAGTCCTAATGTATATGATATCTTTTAGAAGGAGAGATGTCATAAGAGGCCGAAGGAATACCAACCTAAATCACAAGAGCCTGTGGATGTAAGAGAAGATAATCAAAACATTGGTTCTATTGTTTCAAACATTCTAAGGGATGAGTTTCAAACATTCTAAGGGATCATTAAATCAAATTGACCTTCTGAATCATCTAGATCACAGCTTCATCTTTATCACAGATACTGGTTTTCATCCAGATACTGAACTTATTCTCCCTGCTCTCCAGAGTTCCTGATCATTTGAAATGGGGGCAATGTTATTTGATAGCCCTAAATCTTTGATAATCAATTTTTCATTCCTTCTTTCCACTATCTGGAAATTGCATTTAGTCATGCATTTAAACACACAGTTAGTTGTGGTTTACCCTTCTGACAATGCAGATTTCACATTCTCCCCAGGAAGCTGTTTTGTTGTTAAATTTCCCTTAGGGCTGGAAATTATTATCCAACATCAAAGCTGTAATGTTTAATTTTACTTTCCAACCATTGGATCATATACTTCTGTCATAAATAAATCGAAGCCTCTGAACCAGCATCAAATACATAATCAAGTTATCTCTCAATACGTTTGAATGAAGAATTAAGAAAAAATACAAAATAATAAAGAATAGAATAAGGATTTTTCATTAAAGTGTGCCTGTTTTTTATATAATTTCAATTTTTTTCTTCCTCACATCCTTGGAATTCAGGCTCCAAAACTGGAGAGAGCAGTCTATCGCAACCAGTCTTAAGATAAATTATTCAGAATAAGTTCCACCACTTATAGCAGTTTTTTTCTTTTTATTCCCGATTGCATAATTGCTTCACAACTCTTATTGATTTGATTATCTACTAGACAGTACTATAAATTGCTGTTTTAAAAAAAAGAAAGATGGAAATAACCATTCTTTTAATCCTCAAGGAGAAATTTTTTTTTTTTACAATTATTTTAACAGATATGTCTTTAGGTTGTGACCATTAAAAAGGACAGACCAGAATAATATAAAGAGTTACACTTTCTCATTATTAACATTCTAACATCCATCCTGCTGTAGGTAAAGCAGAAATATTATCGCAGTCAATGATAAAAGGAGAAAATACTGATGTCCTTGTAGCGAAATGTTGTTTAATATGTCATTAGAATAAATAAATGGAGATTTAAGTATAACTCTTTTTATCATTGTTTATTCCACAAAATATGAGATAAAGAAGTCTTTTTGTCTTCACATTTTATTGTGAATGGGAAAATTACGTAAGTAGAACAAGCTAGGTTTTAACAACAGTATATTGCTGAAATTAACATTAAAATTTTCTTCTTTGTAGAAGGACCTCATAGAGAAATAGGCTGCTATCACTGAATTTTGTGTCATCCTAAAGTATTTATGGAAAAAAATGCTCCTGAACATTTTGCAGTTCTGTAATATATCATAATTGGCACCACAATCTGTACTCCTTTGCCACTGAAACAGCTGCATTATAATTTCAGTTAGAAGTAGAATATTTATAAACAAGATTTTTTCTCCCCTTTCCTAGTGCCATTGACTTTTTGTCTTGCAGTGTAGTTCTGCAGAACCAGGCAGACTGCTATTATTTCAGAGATGCACTGTATTGTATTAGAAATTAATAGTTCATGATTCACATAATTGTGCAGGATTTTATAAATAGAATTTTCAAATATAATCAAATAAGATTATTATGTGCTTACGGTGTTTGAAAATCAATGCAACTATAATGATTACTTTTATTTGTTAATAGTATTTGGAAATAAAACAGAAGTAATACAGAAATTAGTTGAGGAAAATGTAGAAGGGATGAGTATGATTAATATTGCTAACTTTAGAGACACAATTTGAAGCAGGAGTGTAGTTTCTCCTACACTTTTGATACATTGAGTGTTATAGAGGAGAGGGAGAGAGAGAGAGATGCAGAGACAATAAAGAATGCTTATCTTAGGTTCGTGTCCCTTTTGACTGACTATAGGGGGTTTATTGGGAAACTGTTCTCCCTTAGGCCAAAAGTTGGGTGTTTGGAAATAGGTATATAATATTCACCCTTCAAGTATGTCATATTGCATCATTATTTTTAGAAGGAATGATTTATAAACATTACAGAATACAAAAAAAGGTAAGGTATTAGGTTAATAGAAGTCTCCATAAAAACTGAGTATTGTAATACAGAGAAATTGCATACTCTCTTAGTCATCCAAAAATATCAACAAAGACGCTTAATATGATCTCTAAGGATGAAATTACAACAAGGAATTCTTTCTCCCGGAAGCACAGCAGGAAGGAAAAAAAAAAAAAAAAAAGGGAAAAAAGGTTGAAAGAAGAGTGCAAGTTGAATACTCATCCTTCTTCTTGTTTTACAGCTTACAACAGAAATGCCTTTCCTTTTTGGCATTGCCTGCAGAGTAAAGCATGTGGGTTTTTTTTTCATTTTTTTTAATATGTATTTTAAGGCAAGGGGGAATGGACTGCTTGTGTCACTATGTATTACACTGTTCTTTTGTATCACTAAGATTGTGTAGTTCAGTTAGGTCTCACTAGCGCTGTCCCTGCTGTCAACGAAGTAGTATGGGAAAAGTTTTCCATGATAAAGCACTTTCTTTTATACTAGTCTTTCTTGTCCCCCTCACAGATCCTGCCAATGAAACTTTCTTCACTAACACTTCTTGGATCATAAATGCATTTTTAATATATGAAAGAAAACTTTTACAGTGAAGGAGGCTCACAGTGTTTCAGATTAAAACATCAGAAAAAGATAAGCTGATAAACATATTTCTTTCCTCCAGGAAATTAGCTTTTATAGTTGACCTAGCAAGAGGGCACCATATTAATTGTTTTCCATATGGGTTATTAATCATAATTGTGACAATTTCCCATAGTACACTACTATAGTAATTGAATATTGCCATTCACTTTGAATGCAATTTAAATCACAGAGCAAAGCTACAGGCTGCAGACAGAAGATGGTCTAAGTTTGTTTTTTTTTTTTTTTTAAGATTATCTAACTGCTCAGTCATGATGGCATTTTCATTTATTACAGGCTCTTCAACCATTAATTGTGTGTGCTGATACAGTTCACTGGAGTTTCTCATTGAACAAGTTACAAAGGTTAAGTGCATCTGAGTTGAAAAGAAGAAAAAAGCAACTGAAAAATAAATGAATTAGACAATAATAGCTCATTGAAAAACTGTATGTACTGTAACTATAACAATTACTCAGCACTGTATAAAAGTATCTCAGTTTTTAAAATAATGGTCGAAGATACCAGCTCTTGAGAATTAAATAAATGTAACTTTTTCTCCATATTTCATTTCATATAATTTTGGACACAAATGAGATTGTGTTCCCAAACCAATACTTAGAGTAGATTCACAGCTAGTATGATTATATGAGCGCCAAATATATTTCCAGTGCACCAGCAAAATCAAATATAGTACCTTACTGCATGTCAGATAATTTCCTGGTACATATCTGATACTAAAGGTATATCCCTTTATCTACAGCTCCTACCGGTTAAACTGCTTAACTGTCACTTGCTCCCAGCACCGTTTGTGTACTGACACATTTTGAAATTCTGCAAGAGGTTCATTATTCCATTTTTAGGAATTATCAAAAGGAGCCTGTTGTCACATGACTTAGTTTTAACACGAGACAAGACTTAATGCTAACAAATATTTTCATTTGAAATTTATAGTGTAATCTATTTGTCAGAGTGAAACAAATTTTTAAAACATAACTGTAGTATCATTTTGTTAATGAAAAAATGAATACAGGCAATTGTATATAAAATTGTATATCTGAGCACTTGCATTGTAATATTAATTTTCACTGTAAAACCAGTGACTTTCCAAATAACCAGGATTTAAAAGGTTTCTCAAAACAAATACCTGGGATCTTGAATCTATTATAAAAATTTTAAAAATATTTCTTTTCAAGGGGTGCCATATATCTCAGCCCAGCAATTTAAAAAATGCACAGATCTACAATATTCATCAATAAAGAAAAGAAACAAAAAACATATGCCAAGGTGAAGGTCTTTGACTGTAATTTGTAACAGCAGAGACGGTGTCATAGGAATCATGACTAAAGCATCAGAAATAATTTAAACTTTCAGATTTAGTTCAAAAATTTTAGGTATTTTCTTAACCTATTTACTTCATGAGTTTTGTACATTTTCCCTTTCATATATGAAGTCTGAACCATAAGCTCCAGGTAGCTTTTAAGATATTTTCTTAACAAACAGCATTTTTAGATTTTAGTATGGTGTATGTTTCTATACTTTTATATTGACTAGTTATTCCTTTTTACCACAGCAGTTTACTGTCTCATGAAACTACACACTTGATCTTTCATGTCTTTGCAGTCTTGTCATTGATGCCAATACCTTGCTCTCTGCTTGCCTTCAATTCAGTCCTAAGGGCTGTTATTCTAAAGTTCCTTGTGAAGTCTGTAGTGTACAACTGTGCACTTAGCTCATTCCAGCCAGCAAAGCAAAAAATCACCGAATGTCAGAAATCATAGGCATGAAAAGTAAAATTCAGGAAAATCTCAGGACTCTTGTGACAGCTGTTGTGACTAGTATTCATCCTTCTTGATGAGGAACCTCTTTTTTTATATATATATATTTAAATCCCATTTACACATAGATAGCATTTAGTCTGTAATCTACAGTATCTGTCGTGAGCTTTTGTGTGATAGGAATAAAATTAGGTCTTGTCACCATTTGTATGTGTGTAGGCATGTGTTTGATATTCAAATCTAATGTGTTCTTTGGCAGTTAACTACGGACAGTTTGTAATATTCAGTGGTCACTTGTTCCTGATGGGTTTTTGTTTTTGACTTTTGCCTCTCCTAGTAATCCTTATTCTTTGATTAGCTGCCTGCTATGTAAATACGTCTCAGATGTTTACATTGCAATAAAGCTTTCAGAATGAGGCCCTAACTGCAGTATGAATTTTATAATCAGAGTAAAGTCAAATGCTTAATATGCGAAAAAAGGGTGTATATCTGGAAAATCTGTATTCAGAATACAGAATAATAGCTGCATTTTAATTTATATATAATCATCAGTTACTGTAAACATCACCTGTGATATGTAGGAGGTCAGATTAGTGGATCATAACAAATCTTCTGGCTTTCTCTAGTAAGTACCTACATGTATATTCAGCAAACACCATCGTGAGGCATTTGTGTTGGGCTGGGGAAGAATCAAATAACAGCTGAAGGTAAGAATGATTCAACTGTAACCTGTGTGTGCAGATCATTTCTATCAATTTTCTCCCACTAATGCATCAGTTCATTTGAGTCCATAATCTTGGAAGCATGCAATGGAGGAGGTCAGAGTGATGACCCTATACTATTAGAATAAAGGAAAAAATTGTAGAAATGTTTGTATTTATCTCCAATAACCCAATGCAAATACTGTTTTGAAGAAGTTATACACTTAGGCACCAAGTGCAATAAAAATTGCCTTTTCTATATGCAAGGATTTTTCTGCATTTTCAGTACAGTATTCCAGAACATCTGCCTTTTTCAGGTCAGGTATTTGCCGGTGTAGAGATGCACGGGTATGTGTAATGCATGTGTCGCTGCTTTGACAAAAATGCCACATAACAGCATAAAACTATTCCAATAATAGTGAAATCAAAAAAGCTAGTGAAATCAAATAGTGAATAGCTAGTGAAATGAAAAATGCATTGGCACCTTCTTTAACCTAAGTACATATCAACTGAAGTTAATTGGAACTGCAGCAAGGATTAGCACAATTTAACAAATAAGCATTGCTAGAAACAAAAATAACATTTTGCTTTGTTCATCTTAAATCTAAACATCTGGAATTGGTCAATCAAACAATTATATTACATATTGGCACATACACACAGATTTTAAAGATACAGATTGTATTATATTTGCTGGTATAAGGTCTCCTAGTAGGTCTCCCAAGAATTTTTATAATAAACCGTGAATTGTAATACGTTCATTAAAACTGTCCACTTGGAGGAGGAGTATTTTCAAGGAATTCCTCAGAGTTTCTTCATTCACTGGGTGAAGAGTAAGATTGTCAATGACCTACAGAAAAACTCAAACCAAAACAACAAAACAGGTGTAGCATATAGAAACAAATCTCAGATTAGAGTGTAGCCCAGATTCACTCAGTGATTTCTTAAACTCCATTTCTATTTCATGAGTAGTTACTTCCACTTTTGACACAAAGTGAGATGCAATGTTGTTGCATCACCATGAGAACACCATGCAGACTTCAGTTTTGTAATGCAACCAGATGAAATTTAGCGATCTTGACTGATTTTAATTTTGCATATTTGCTTTGCTTTGAACCAGAAACTCCAAGTGAACCTTGAAGATAGGGTGGGATAGAAGGTGCCAACCCACATGGATCAAACCTCAAGAAAATATTCACACCAACATCAGTAAAGTAAAACTGTGAAGTTTCACACAGCTCTGCAGAACACATTTTGTCAATGCAATGAAGGATCAACTCTTCTTTCCCTTTCATTGATTTCATTTACTATCTCTTTATCTCCTATGCATATTTCTTATGATCCACTAAAGAACGTTAGACTTAGGGAAATTTTGCTATGATTTTGAGAATACTCTTATGGAAAAGAAAATTAAAGCTGATTATATTCACTGTGAAACATCTGAAGAAAAACTGTGTGAAAGTCAAGCAAAGGCTAATAATTTGAAAACGATTTTTGAAATTCAAATTCCATACTTGTTTTCTGCATTTCTGTATCTTTTCTGAATTCTTCCCATAATACAGAAAATAGTAAAGACTCCACAGTAACCAATCTATAGGATTATCATTTTCTCTTATAAACATACACACTTTTCCAAAAGACTTTTGCAATTAAGTATGTTCATCATCAATTTTCTTGAAGTATTGTATCTGCAAACCACAGATCCTTTGGTAATAAACTAGCTTAAGGAATCTTAAAAAAAAATAATAATACACACACACACCCCCTATCTTGAGGGCAGAAGATAACAAAAAAGAGTAATAAGTTTTCCTTATTTCCTTGAAATAAGAAAAATGAAAGGAAATTAGTTTTGTCAAACAATAATTGTGATAATAGAAAATAAGGTAATTGCCTACTTTTTGATAATTAAAATCTTTGAATGTTTACTGAACATAGCCTCCAGTGGGTTACTTCTTACTTTTTGTGACTACATACATACATTTGATTTCAGCCACTTAATAGAATTTGAATTAGAAAATGCCGTGATTAGACAAGAAGTGAGATCTAAGAAATGATAGCCTTTAGATTGCTGTTTGCAAGACACTGAAATTCACCTAGTTCTCTTTCAGTATCACCTGCAGTCATTTTCCTTACTTGTGTTTAACAATGTACAACCTGTGATTATTCTGTTTTACTATCCTCTTAACTATTTAATTTATGCAAATACCAAAACTTAGATCCAGTTACAATCATGAAAAAAATTAGTGAAAAAACCTTTAATTGCCCCTAGGTTACTATATTCAAAGGCAATTGAAAATATGATGTTTGATATAAGTTTCATGAAATTTGTTGCATCTCACTGCAGTTATTCAGAATAAATACTCTTCTACATCTGTTCTTGATTCTGTTCCACGTAGCAGCATTTCATTACAAATACATATACATTAGCTCAACAATTACTACATACAAGAACATCACATGAGCTAACAGGAGGCCCTCCTGGATTTCTGAGTCATTTGCTACTTAGACACTTAAAGGTCTGCAAGTTTGTGGGATACAAACCTGCTGATAGAGTTCAACTCAACTCTCACTAAGTTTTTTTTCTAATCATAGAATCATAGTCCGAGAAAACCCTTTATAAAGTGCATTAACATCTAGCGGTATTGGGAATTCACCACCAACAAAAGAAAACACCACTAAGAAACAAGCCTTACAAGCCTGTACACAAATAGTGAGTTAGATTTCTAAGACAAAGAAATACGGTGTTGAGTACTGCGTTTCAGATTTTTCTTCTTCCCTTGTTTTAACCTAACTGACACAAAATAAGACATTGGCCTTTATTTTTGAGATGCAAGGAGAGAATACAGAAGATGGCTAGAGACATACTCAGTTCCCGCTTGTTTCTGAGGGGATTCCATCTACCACTTGACACACCTCTAAGGTATGTATTTTGCATAAGACCACCTCATGATTAACTGGTAAAGAGAAGCTAGCTTAACACCAAATACAACCTCCAGGTTTAATCACTGCATCTTTATTATTTGACATTAGGACAATGGTGTTTTAGTCTAAAAACTATTTTTGCATTCTATTTTAAAACACAAAATGATTAATTGAATATAGGACTTCAGAACTGGAAACATCATTTTAAGAAAGTGTCAGTTGCCTTTGCATTTTTCATGGGCTCTAACCCATGAGGGTTGGAGAATACTCATCACTTCAAGCCTTCTAGAAAGGATAAGTCAGAGAAATATCTATTTCAGTAATCCAGTGGATACTTGGGAATGAATAAGACATTCACTTATGGATGTGTGTTCTGTGTCTGTTCAGAAGCAGAATAATCAGTGTATAGGGTCTTTTTAATAAGGACATACTAATATAATATTATATAATACAATAATATATATTACAATATATTACATAATATATTTATATAATATATAGTGCAATATATAATTATATATAATTTTGTATAAAATATATTATATATAATAAATTAAATTGGGGAGATCATAATTTTATCACAATATAAGTATGTTTCCAAAGCCCCTCAGTCTTAGTCAGTTTTCAAAAAGAGTCTAATTTTAACTATTGTAAGCCTGATGATCATGATTTTTCAATAATGCTTTTTAAGCATTTCCTTACATTTGCACTGCAAGAGGAACATGAAACAGCTCCAAGGCTCTAGATGTATTGCTGTGAATAAGGCAATCACCATTTACAAGCGGAAGTTCCTGCCTAGAGTCTACCAAAGATTGAAATGAAAGAAAATCATTCAAGTCTGAAATCTACAAAGGTCATTAAATAAATTAAATTTAGATTTTCCTGTTGGAGTAAACGAAGAGAACAGCATTCAGATCACAGCTTCCTCCTAAAGCTAATCCTAATTTAGGTGAATTACCCCTGAGAGATTCAGAAGAATCTGGTTTCACAAACTTTAGGACTAATGGGATGCATTCTTAATGTTGTAATAAAGGCACCGTCTCGCTGTTTCAGCTTTGTCCTTTCACAACATAAATGTCTTTTTATCACCTTTTGGTCTCATAATCCCAAAACATGCCGAACACTTAAACCATTCCAATAATTCCTGCTATCTTTTTAAAAAACTGAAATTTCTGATTATGTCGTTAATGTCTTACATTAAAAAAGCAAAAGATAAGTAGGGGGATTTACCATTTTAAGTGGATTTTTATTGCTTGTCTGTTTGTCTTGCTTACTCTAGTTGTCTGTCTGTCTAACAGTTGATCTTCGTTCATCTTGCCAACGAAAAAGGAAAATGCTCAAAGGAAATTACTGACTATACAAGCAGTAAAAAGTATCATCAGAGCTGTATTATATTTTTAATAAAAAATATAAATTGGAACATGCTGCACTTTTACCGATTTTTCAGAAAAAAATACTCTTTTATAAAAGAAAAGATAAGCCTGCTTAATTAGAAAGCAAGCAGACTCAGTCAGAATTAGTCACTTAATTTAACATAATCTTTTAAGCATGTGGTTGATACAAACTCAAGTTACCCAACTTTTATAATTTTTCACAAAATTGTTTTATTTGAAATTGATCTTTTTCAGTATTAGTGTCCAACAAAAGGCTAGTTTGCATTTTATTATTTTTGAATTATTTGTGGTTCTTAAACTCTTAACTGATTAATGCATATTCACACTCAGACTGAAACATTCTGGCAAATTTCAACAAGATTGAGATTTTATGAATGCATTTTAAAAAGTCCGTTTTATAATAGAGTTTCATAATGGAAATTCTGTCAAATCCTGAATTATTGTTGTGCTGCTGGGCACATAATGAATGCTGTATTCTGGAAAGCAAGTAATGACAAATATGTTGTGTAATGGATGTTTCTATGGAGACCATAATCTACATATCATGCACACCGAATAGCTGTTAATACAATGAAACTTAGATCACCAAATATGCTTCATCATCCATTATTAAAAAGAAATCTCATTGGCCTGTGACCTCCTAGAACAAAGCTAATAACAAAACCTATAATAAAAATCCAAATTAAATATGCAACTAACACAAGTTTTGGAGTTTTCCAGACTACCCCCAACTACTTAGCATTAACTTAACGATACCATGTAAGCCAGTTACAGGGCAACTAGACTCTAGGGCTCCAGGTAAAAGCAGAAGCTGCTTGTTTCTTATCTCTCTGAGGCTGCTCAATTGCATAGACCTTCACCATATAAGAAAATTGGATGAAAGGGGATGGTTACTCTGAGCAAAGGACAAGACCAACGTTACACTGTGAAGAAATAAAGCAGTAAGGGTCAAAGTTCATCAAAGACGAGCATAAAATGAAAGAGTTTTTCATTTTTCTTTCCAGAAAAGGATTTTTTTGGTGTCAGGACTTATGTATAAATGACCAATCTGGATATAAATACGAACTTACATATGTAACTTACATAAATCAAACCACTGTTCAGGCTATGTGCTGAACTTACCGTTTAATATATAGAACTATATGAAATGGTTTCAAATATGACATTATGTTCATAAGCAATGAATTATCAGAGTCTGCATGTCACCTGGCCCAAACTCCTCAAAGAGCGTCCACTAGAGCAGCAGCACCATGTTTAAGTCCGTGTTCAGGTTTTGAGTATCTCCGAGCACAGAGGCTACACAAGCTCCCTGGATGACCTGTTCCGGTATTCAATCATTCCCCCAGTGAAGATGCTTCCTTATGTTCACATCCTGTCTTTTACCACAAGAGCACATTTGTGACTCATATTCAACTTCCTGTTAACCAGGACACCAGGAAATGGCATCCAGAATTACCTTCATCACCTTCCCAGGGACTGAGGGGAGGCTGAATCAGCCTGTTGTTTCCTGGATCAATTTGAAATTGTTTTTCTTCCATAAATCATAGAATCACAGAATCATAGAATGCCTAAGGTTGGAAGGGACCTCTACAGGTCATCTAGTCCAACCCCCTGGCACATGCAGGGCCACCTAGAGCACGTGACACAGGACTGCATCCAAGCGGGTCTTGAAGATCTCCAGAGAAGGAGATTCCACAACCTCTCTGGGCAGCCTGTTTCAGTGCTCTGTCACCCGCAGAGCACTGTGGGTTCCTGTGGAACTTTTGATGCTTAGTTTCTGGCCATTTCTTCTAGTTCTGTCGGTGGCCATCAGCGAAAAGAGGCCAGCCCCATCTTCCTCACTGCCTCCCTTGAGGTACTTGTACACACTGATTATATTCCCTCTCAGCCTTCTCTTCTCCAGGCTGAACAGGCCCAGTTCTTTCAGTCTTTCCTCATAGGGCAGATGTTCCAGGCCCCTGATCATCCTTGCAGCCCTGAGCTGAACTCTCCAGCAGCTCCACGTCCGTCTTGTACTGTGGGGCCCAGAACTGGACACTGTACTCCAGATATGGCCTCACCAGGGCTGAGGAGAGGGGCAGGATCACCTCCCTCGACCTGCTGGAGACACTCTTCTTAATGTACCCCAGGATCCCAATTATTGTCTTCAAGTTATTCTTACCTTGTCTTTCCTGTAATACTTTAAGTAGTATTTACTGCAGTGCCAGTTACTTGATCCACAAAAAAACAACTGCTTTATAAAGCAATTACAGGCATTCACTGCATACATTTCTTATGGGCCTATGTTCAAAACAGTCATGGCTAGGTCATGTAGTTAACAAATGCAATTAAAAGCCACAATCTTCAAAATCTCTCCATTTTAGGCAACTCACTACTTCAAGGAATCTACCCCCCTGAAGATGGGTGGACAGGGGAGAGCAAAAAAACTGCATGTACAAAGATTGTTTTTTCAAGTACTTAAGGTGAAATCTTAAATAGAAAGCCACATCTTTTCAAGACTTGTCCCTTCTCTAGTCTTTTATAAATATCAAACTTTTATCAGGGTTCAGAGTTCTTAAAATGTTAGTTCCATTTAGTTTTTCTTTTTCTTTTTCTTTTTCTTTTTCTTTTTCTTTTGAAAGTCGTGTTTGACCGTCTAGAGAGGATCCAGCAGAGAGCCACGAAGATAATTAAGGGACTGGAGCATTTGTCATATGAGGAAAGCTGGGCCTGTTTAGTCTGGAGAAGAGAAGGCTGAGAGGAGATTTGATCAACATGTTCAAGTAACTGAGGGGTGAAGATAGGGAGGATGGGGTCAGGCTCTTCTTCGTGATGGCCGGTGACGGGATGAAGGTTAACGGGTGTAAGCTGAAACACAGGAAGTTCCACCTCCACATGAGAAAAAACTTCTTTACTATGGGGGTGACAGAGCACTGGAACAGGCTGCCCAGACAGGTTGTGAGTCTCCTCTGGAGATCTTTAAAATCCACCTGGATGCCACCCTATGCCACGTGCTCTAGGTGTCCCTGCTGGACCCCTGCTGGAGCAGGGGTGTTGGACTAGATGATCTCTAGAGCTCCCTTCCAAACTTAAGCATTCTGTGATTCTGTGATTCTCATGAATGAGAGCCTGAAAATATTTTGTCTGCTTTGTAACCAATATGTCACAGGCATATTTTTCCATGAGAAAGAGGCTCCACTTATCATTCTTTCTTTCTGTCTCAAGGATTCAAACATGTCCTGGTTATCTGTCAGTGATAGTTCTCTAGTTCCCTAACTGGAGTTTGCATATATGCGTACGTATATAGATCTGTGTATTTGAGGATGATCCATATATTTGTGTGTATACCTATATATAGATAGATCAACTGCAATATTTTGGTATCTTCCTGTGGAAAAAAAATAAGCAGAGATTTTTTCTAGGAATTTCTATTATAGTAGATTTGTTCCGTTGGACTGAAAAGTCATCTGGTGGAAGTGACAAACTTTACTATATGTTTAGTGCTATTTGTTCCTCAAAGAAGTGCTTAATAGGTCACATTTAATGTATTAACAGACTGGGTCCAGAAATTCTTATAGTGAAGGTTATATATAACTGCTTTTTTTTCATTACTTATAGGGCAGTCCAAATTACAGTAACATTACAGTAACATTTCTGCTGAAGTATTTTACCCCA
This sequence comes from Crypturellus undulatus, assembly GCA_013389825.1. NCBI lineage: Eukaryota > Metazoa > Chordata > Aves > Tinamiformes > Tinamidae > Crypturellus > Crypturellus undulatus. The sequence continues at coordinate 17,408 of VWPW01016606.1, forward strand.
CAAATGTACCTTTAGTTGATCAGGATATCATTACAAGAACAGGTAATTTTCACAGATATTTCTAGAGGAATTCAGGCTTTAAGAAAGCATCTAAGTTGCTGAATAAATTGTAACTGAAGTTTCATTTACAATGAAATTATTTTCCTGAGATGACTAGAAATCTGAAATTACTTATTTTGTTATATTAAAAACATCAGTACATTCGATGAATTAACATTAAAAACATCGGTGCAGATGATGAATTAAAACAATGTTAGAAAGATCATGCTTACTAAAAGCACCTTATACTAAAAAGAAACTCCTACGTTTGTTTATTCTGTTCCTGGATTGGAGGATTTCAACAATTCAATTGCTAATACAAAGGGTTTAGGATTTTTTAAGTTTAAAAATATGTACACAGTTACATTTAAATTTAAGTAGTAAACATAAATTCAAACAGAGCAGATGCCAGAATACTGCAATTAAAAGAAGAGCTGTAAATTATATTCATTAATCCATAGCTTCAATTAAGAGAGAGATAATCCCAGGTTTTGAATCTAAACATAGAGAGGCTTTGTATATCCACTATAACCTTCAGAAGGGCATTTCACAAACCTGGATCCAAGCTATAAAATAAATATTTACATAAGTGAAAGATACAGAATGAGGAACTGCTGCCATTAATCCCTTGAAAAATCTCTTAATTCGGAATTTATGAGGAAAGATGGTACAAACAGGTGCCAGGGTGCAGTAAGGCCCCCAGCTCCGGAGACGCAGCCTGTGCGAGCTGGAGCTCCCCTGGGACAGGGCTGGGCCTGGTCATCATGGCCTGTCCACCTGCCCCGACAGGGAGTAGGGCTCCCAAGAGCAGTCCTGGCCCCAGTCTCAGGCATTGGGTCAGGCTCTACGGAGCCAAGTGTTGGTGCCTCCTAAAAGAGCATCTAAACACAAGCAGGCAAGACAGGAGGTGAAAGCATCCCTTGTTGGAGTTGTTCCACCATGCAGAAAAAAAAAAAATGTAATATTTCTTTGGCATTTGGAAGCCCACTGCCCATGTGATTTTGTGATTTGCAGTGGGAGAGCCAGGTGGAGAACTGATCATGGAGAGAGTGGTTATCTTCTTGCCTAAGCAGCCTTGTGAATCTCATCTCGCTGTCCACCATAGAATCATTTACCTAAAAAAATCGTAGGTTCAAAAAAATGCATGTTTACAAGAAACAGTAATAAATTATCTGGAAGTGTCTTCTGTACACTTCTGCTTAAGTATACACTGTACACTTTAGGTATTCCTAAACTATTTTTGGCAGATTTTTCTCTAAATTATTCTTGAAAAAAATCTATTGGAGATTTAGAAGTCATTATGCTACTAATAATAAATATAGCATTTTGCAGCAGAAAAATAAACCCTTGAAAATGTTCTTTCTGCAGTGGATGTGGATAGAAAATAATTAGCATTGTATTTGTAACAATATTTCCCAGAATGAAAAATAATTATGAGACCTATAAATTTTCTCATTTTTAAAGATGAAGAAAAAAACACAGGAACTTCCATACCAGTTTTTGATTTAGTAATCGAGCTAATCCACACAAAGCAGCATAATACTTAATACATTAATACATAATACATTATGAGTACTGATAGCAGTAGTAGTTTTACATACGCTATTTCTGTTAGTACAACCCTCAAAAGACAGATCTATCATTTTGTTTATCCATATTTACTCCATAGGTGTCTGCAGTTCCCATTCACTTTCCCATTATTGTTTTGGGATTCTTTCTCCAAGTTAAATCTAATAGGAAATCAAAGCAACGTTATGTTTTGAGCATCACTTTCAAATTATTTGCAATCTTTTTCAGTTGTTTCATCCACAGTCTTTGCAGATGTCCCGTTTTGCATCATCTAAACCATTAATGAAAGTATTAGATTTTAAGAAGGATAAAATAACTTTAACACTAACATAAGCACTGTTGTATGAACAAAAATAAATATCTCTATCCATACATACTATTAAGTTTCCATATTTGTCAGGTCTTGGCCTGGTATTGTGTTATCTGAATATATCTAAAACAGGTAAGAAATGTCACATGCTCTTTCAGCATTATAATTTTAAAATCTGATAATTCAGTTCGCATGCTAGAATGGGTTTCTTCTAGCTTTTGAGAATGTTTTAATTACCAATTACCAATGTGTGGGCATTGGTTAGAATCGTATTTTCCAGGGCTTAGGTTCTTAGTACTTTACCTTTGTTAACTCCTTCCTAAACAATGTTACCATTGAACCATCTTCACTTTGTAAAGACTACAGAAATCTGAAGGAAATGGATTCCAGAAGTACTTGACTTGAGTCAGCTTTTTTGGCTTGTAAGCTTGATAGTAGTCATCTTTTATAGAAGTCATTTCAGATGTGTCCACGCAGTCCTTTGTAGAACAGCACTCCAAAACTATTGCTGGGGACAAAGATGATATTTCCACAATGTCATTGCAGATTGTTTATAATGACTACAGCTATAGTATTATTGCTACAGAAGCTTCTTTTATAATACTGTAGCAATAGACCATAGCAGAGTATGACATTCCCTAAGCTATTGTGAAGTCTCTAGAAGCCATCAAGGATTTTAGTGTACTACAGGACATGTCTGAGCAATTAATTTTATGAGACGAGGCACCACTGTGAACAAAACCACTTCCAGCTTTCAGGGTAAATGCTTTGCATCTATGCAATAAAGCAAGCATTCAGTTCAGTCCAAAAGAATTTCCGGAGCACTCTCCTTTTCTCACATACCACTTTTTATTACAAGAGGCAAGAACAAGCCACATAAAATAAGAATAAAAATTACCAGTGTGTATTATGAGCTTGCCAAGTGCTTATGCCTGGAGATTAGATCAGACATAGGAAAATAAACTGTGTCGTGTGACCCAGGTTTGCACATGAATCTGCTGAAAATATTGAATTGAACCTTGGACTCACATGTCATTTGTATTTGGTTTGTGTTTCTTCTATAACAATTTTTGGAAAAACATGCATTAAAATGAACTGAGAAAACATCAGGTTGAAACAAATCAAAAATAACAAAACCAAAGAAAGAAAAGATTCATGATAGATGTCTTCAGACAAAGTGGTGAAAGGAAAAAATAAGGAAAAAAATTAATACAAGTATAGACATATCAGCACCTCTCTACCTAATTTCTAAATATTTTATTTATTATTGCATCTTTAAATTAAGGTTGTGATTGTACAAGAACATTAGGAAAAAACAAACAAAAACAAGCCTAGCATCTCCTATAATACATATGTCCCTGTTTAGTTGATTTTATGGATTTTAAAACATAAAAATATTAGGACATTCTCAGCTTATTTCTTGTTTTACAAAAGCTAAAGAATCATACTGTCACAGAATTATCATGACTGGAAAAGTCCTCTGTAGATCAGCTAGACCAACACCCCTGCTCAAGCAGGCTCACTCAGAGTAGGCTGCTTAAGATCCTGCCCAGGATCTTGCAGTACTGTACTGGTGCCAGTCTGTACTGGTGCACAGGGTTATTCCTCCCTAGGTACAGGACCCTGCACTTGTCTTTATTGGACTTCATGAGGTCCCATATCTGCCATTCTCTCATGCTTGTCCACGTTTTTTTTTCCTAGAGTAAGAAACAAAAATCTCTAGATGCTTTATAGTTAATCAAAATATTTTCAGAAAAAAAAAATTGGGGATAGCTAGGAACAAACCTGATCAGTGGCATGCTCCTACCAGAATGTTCTTTAATTCTACAGTCAGTTTTTCAATGAAGTTACAGTAGCTAGAAGGAATTTTTTTTTTCTTTTTTTTTCTTTCTTCTGTGCTGGGTGGTTCCAAGGTCTGTAGAAAGGGACTAAGAAACTTGTAAACCAGTCTGGACCACTCACAAATGCTCGTTGTCAGGATTCTTAAAATATAAGTATCATATGCCAGTAAGATCTTGAAGAGATAGCCCTAAGGACAATTTTCATGTTACAACTAAAATTCAAGGTCGACATATCTTCAACCTATAAAACTTTCATTCCTATAAAGTATGGAGAGTCAGTTCTATACATGTAGCATAAACAAACTGCACAGAAAAATACTGGTTTTGGTTGGAGAAAATTCCCCTTTACTGCAGTAGGAAACATCCCTAAGTAAGGTATACTGTAAAGATATAATTTACCTTTAAAAAAGAAGGATTCATCATGTGGAATGTGGAAGTTTACTCTTAGCACAAATTCCAAACAAATTCCTGACTATAAACTGTGAAAAAACAATCTGAATGTTCTGCATCTTCCCAAAGTGATTTTTTTCATAATGTTTATAAATAGAAATCTCCCCAACATGTTTTAGGTAAAATTTGTCTTCACTATTAGCTACTCTTGAGAGTAAGAAGTCAGTTTTCCATATCAGCACTTCTGAACCATTATATATTCTGAATCCAATATCCCCAGAGCCAGTTTTCCCAGGAATGCATCTAACATCCAAAAAAGAGCAACTAGAATATGACTGGGTATTCAAATCAACAATAGTATCTAACTACTGTACCAAGTATAATTTGAACTAGCATACCTTTTTGGCATAGAGCACTAACAAATATATGACTTGGCTATCTGTACTGGGTTCCAGTTCCATTTTCCTGTACTTAAAAATTAGGAAACAAAAAAACACTGTTCACCTCATAATGCATAGACATTTCTTTTTCAAAAGTATGCTAATGGTAACCAAGTATAAAACTATCTTCTGCAAATTACTGTCTTACTTGTTCAAATAAGCTCATTTATTTCTGAACAGTGTTGGTATTACCATGGAGGATATGCTCAGACTGTTCTGAATACAATGTCTGCATTAAACAATGCAAGTGTTTCCTCTTGAATTTTTCAACTAGCACTTGAAGAAGTGGTTTCATAACCCCTGTGTGGTGAAGTCAAATGCTCTAGACAGCATTATTAGCTTCTGTGCTATTGGTTTTCAGCCAAAACAAAGATATATCTGAAATGGCAATCCCCATCAACAAAATGTAGCAATTTATTTCTTAATAGCACCCGGAGAAATACATTCCTAAGAATAGAAATTGTTAAATAAATATGTATCACTATTTTATTTATTGATGAATAACAATTATCCAAAGTAATTAAAATACATTAACATTTGATTTCCTAACATTCTTGCCCTTAAGAGAGAAATGAATGATACTCTGCACAAGCACACAATAACCATTAACAATGGCAAATGCATTAATCTATATTCATTTGTATTTCTGTAGTTCACATCTAAGCTATGAAAATCTTGGACAGTTCTTGTCCCTATCCTCCTACCTGATCAATCCTCTAAAACTGGTTTGCAGTGACTACCAGAGCTTTCATTACATTGTGTGAAATGCTTTTCCAGAAGGGCCAAGAGTTGTCCTATATTATTGAAAAACAAAGCATTTGCAGATATGCAGTTATTTTACTGGCATTAGTGAATAGATATAATATTTTTATTGCATAAATTATAAATATTCATTACAATCTCTATAGAAAGTGCTAGATACAAACTTTAGCAGACCATCTTCTATAATATACATAAAATTGGGATATAGGGATCCACAATTCTATAATTCCCTATTTAAATCCCATATTAATTGCTACACAACAATCCCTGACCTTAAGGATTGAAAATGCCACAGGGAACATTTTGCTGCTCATAATGTTGAACTGAGAAATACCCAGTCCAGTTTAACTGTCATCATTAGGAATGACATTCATATTTTAACTAAAAGAAAGGAAAATAGACAAGGTTTCATCAGAATGAAATCATTCATTATGGCGTCAATGAATAAAAACAAAGTCATGAGATACATAAATCCACTGCAAATTTTATGATTGGAGAAATAGCTGAAAAAGAATACTCCAAATGGAACAAAATAATAGTGAAAGAAACCAACAGAATCTTGAAGCTTACAAACCTATATGATTTTGAGGGTAAGTACTTCTGGAAAAAGAAACTAGCAATACATCTATACATATTTGATTCTACAGTTTTGGATACGTAACTAAATAAAATTATAAGGACTGCATTATCATTTTAGACTATGTACTACTGGATTGCAGAGAATAAAATATTTGCATAAAAGGAAATTTTATGAATTCAAGTACCTGGAGAATTGTCAACCATAAAATCTAAGTTTATGATACTTTAAAGCAAATATGCAAATTAAAATTATGTAAGAAGCAGCTTGACTGAGCATCTTTTTACAAAGACTAATGATGAGTATTATTAGTTACTACTTAATGCCCAGAGAAAGATACAGAATCTTTTAAAACTCTGAACCTTAATAATCTTATGAGTTTGTCAGCAAGTTACACCTTCTCCTTTTGACCATTATGACTGCAGACCCTCTGGGTAAGCTGTTGTCTAGATTTTGTTGCTTGCACACTATCAGTCAACTGACAAAATCAGCGCCTAGAGAATTAAAATGGCACCTGTTAAGAGTAATCATCCATGAATTCAGTAAAACAAACACTTCTTACAACATCTTTCATGATCATAAAGGAGAACTCTGACACATGAAGACAAAAGTGCTTACCATAACTTAGGTAACATTTAGAGGAATATGTAAGATTTTGATTTGTTTTACTTTTCTCATGTTAAATTGTCAAATATTGTGGCCAAATATGTGACAGATCTAAGTATCATGTTGCTTCTTTCAGACTTTGGTCTGACTCTCCATGGGAAATTGTGTTGTGATCAGACCAAGAAGAAAACTAAGGAAGAAAGACTAAAGAGTTCATTTCCTTTTCAAAAAAGTAGTCTTCTGGAATATTACTTTGCATGTAAAAAAATACAGAGGTTATTTATTAAACAAAACAAAACCTTATGTGAAAGGAAAAAAAGAGACCTTTCTCTGAGAATTTGAAGAAGAACATGTTATATTAGCCATTGGGGGGTAAAAATAAGTATTTCTCAAATGATTATATTGCAAAATAAAGCTATTGATGTACTTCCAATAGTGACTTTCTAATTTTCTGTTTATATTGCTTCTATTAATAATTGTCTTTACCATGAGGTCATATTTGAGAGAGAAGAAAAAATCTTTTTTAGATTTTTTTCTTCAATATTAATTAATAATATCGTAATTAATCGTAATTAATTAATGGTGTTTGGAGGAACTTCCTAATAAAGTTCTTGCTATATGCGATTTAAAATATCTCTAGCTGTTTTGTAGCTCTGCTGCAGTTGACTCTGATACCACAAGTGGAAGCAACGATTATGAAGAAAAAGTGAAATAATTGTTGTAACCAGATAAATTTTTGCATCTTGGTTCCATCCGAGATATTTTATCAAATTCAAAAATTGAGACTACACTAAAAATGACTTAGGCTGTGAATAACACTAACTTCTACATTAAAATTTTATGGTAGATTAAAACAATGAGGAAAATATGCCTGATTAGCTATACTTTGGATTGTAATACCTAGGTTATACTTTGGATTTGTCCAAAGAATAGTCAGGTGGCTATATTTTTTTTTCTCATTGAATTTATTTCAGGTTTTGAACATAAATAGATAATGATAAGTATCTCTTGCTGTCTTGCAGAACTTACTTAAACTCTTTGTTTACACAGCATTGCTACAAGCAGGGAAAAGAAAAAGCTTTCAGAGGTCAGAGTAAAAAAAGTCAAGTAACTGAAGTATTACACTTGCACTGAAATGCGTGATATGAGACCCAGTGAAAATTGAAATCATTTAATCAGAGTGCAATCTTTTGTAGCATTTAATGATACTGTATCAGATGGAATTTTAAGTTAGTGCATCCAAAATGTGTTTCAAACAACTAAATAGAAATTCTGATAATTTGCTGAAGGATATAAAGATAAGAGGTTCATTTTCATGGGCATTAATTGTTATACTTCTAGAAGCTAGAAAGGAAATTTGGCCTCTATTTTCCCTTTTTTAGGGTCTAGTTCTTTACAGAGTTCAGAATATGAGTGAAATTCTTAATTAAAAAATAAAATTCTGTGTAAGAAGTGTAGTCACTTAGAAGTCAGGCAAATTGTATTAAGGAATGCATAGTACGGTAGGAACAAGAGCAGGATGCATTAAAGCACACTTAAAATACTGGAACATTTCACTTACATTAGAACCCCAGGCAAACTGCAATAACATTTTAATTTTAGAAGAACAGAGTAACTGACTCTCAGCTGATTCATTTCAGCTATTTTTTTCTCCCAATACACATAACATTACATACACAAGAACTTTTTACTTATACAGTGGAAAAATCTTTAATCCCTTATTTCAGCAGTACAAAACATATGAAAAGTTTTCAGAAAGAATGTCCTAATGTATGGACCTTCTTGCTGCACAACTTTAACAGAGAAAACTCTGTCTTTTATCAATACAGTAAGGTTGGGAGAGGCAGATGAAAGGATATTACTGAAGTGTATTATAATATTTTCATTTGTTTAGCTAGTGAAGGAATTGATTAAAATCTCTGAACTCAAAGTGATGATCCTCATATCTTTAAAATAATAATGTTCACACAATACATACTACATTTATTTCTATTTTAGATTTTGAGTAGCAAATAGTACTGAATTCTTCTTAAACTATCCACTGACTTGTATAACTAGAGTATCTCAGTAGACATTTCAGTCTTGATTCAGAGCACACAGTTCTACAGGTTATCATCCTGCAAACAGTTTCTATTTCCTGAAATCATAGCTACGTGGAAGCTACTCAAAAAGCTTATTAGCTAATCAGACTTGTCTATATCAGGCACAAATGAGTGCCCATGTTTTACACAACCCTTTTTTACAAGATTAAAGAAAAGGCACTCATTAATAAATTGCAGAAGGATAAAGATAACTATATTAAAAGACAGAAGTATCAACAACATGCAATAAACTGTAAGCTTTGCGATAGAGGTAAAAATTAGCTATAAAAGCACATATTTATCAAAAAAGACAGGAGGAAAAGTATCCATAAATATACATGTGTAACATGTTCACATATTTGTGATCATGTAATTTGTGTTTCTATACATAGGTAATCCAAAATTTAAATATTTTTTCAATGCAGTTAAAATAAAAACACACAGTTCCTACAAAGTCAAATAGAAAATTTCAAGATATGTCTTCTCATAATGTTTGAAATGCTATCTCGGGAAGGAATAATAAAGCTTGATAAAACCTTATGAAAAATAATCTGGTGATGTAGCTGGTATTTCTTTGAAGTCTGAACTATACTCAATATTACCTTTACTAAGTACTCCACCAATTTAGTCTGAGATGTTTTGCTTGCTCCATAGACCATATTGCTTTTGAAACACAGAGTTATTTTGGTTTAGAGCCGATGAGAGTTCAGTGCTTCTATATTGTGCTCACAATTTTTCATATCTGAATTTCCCTCAAGCATCCATTCATATTTAGATATATTAGCTCTGGAGATTTGTACACGTGAAAACTAACCCACACACGAAAAAAAAAAACCAAACAGGCAGAACAAAAGAATTAAATATCTCAAAGTTTCATTGGAAACATTTTCCTTGCAACTGCAAATGACTCACATGAATAGGGGAATTTGCATTTCCACTCACTTCTCAGTAATTTTTTCTTCTTTCATTTTCCATCAAGGTTACAAACACAGATAGCTCTGCTGAGATCTTCCTATCCGAAATGCGTCCTTTTTGAGTCATCCAAGAAAATATGAGTTTTTGAGTGGGCAGTATCAACAAGAAGGAGCTAAATAACAACGGAACACATATGCACCATATCCATACTAGGTTCTGCAGTAAAAAACACATTGCAACAAAAACAAATCACAAACGGAAAGATTCAACTGAGTTTAAAATAACTCTGAAGTGGACTTTCTACTTTAAATGTGACTACCCTGTATTTTCAACCAAAACCTCTCACCAACTTCTAGTAGCATCTTATAAATATTTCTATTTCTTTGTTTAGAATCAATAATATCATAGATCCATTTCTAAGCTCTATCTGGTTTCTCATTCCTGATTTCAGTAACAATATTTTGGCAAAACAAAAAATATATAAAAATAATGAATGATACGAATCAGAATATAAGTAATTAACAGAAAGATGTTTTGTCTTAGAAATACATAGGTATTTTTAGAATCATATTTTACTTCTACTATGTAATGTATATGCTCTGAAAGCAAAGTGTGTAAATACACCAGTACTGAACAGTCCTGGAGGATGTATTATGAGTTCCACTCATATAAGATATAATAAAATAAAACTTTAGTTAGAAACTGTCAATATAGTGGAAACCAGATATATAAGTGCACAAAGACAGAAAAGAGTTTTAAATAACTATTGAAAATTAGTATATGCTTCCATTAAAGAGAAATCTTATTAACCATATAGCTTTTCTCTAGACTGTGTGCGTAAACATGGATTGTTATGAATCATTTCATTAAAGGCTACAAAAGGTGCCTAGAGGCTCTTCAGCATAGATACAATTAGACTAAAACTTCATTATTCTTTAACGTGCTATGTTTCCCATTAGACAGTGATCAAAGAAAAAATACTTAAGGAGATCTGTAGGATGCAAGATTGATTACAGACTGATTCAGCAATGCCATCACTATTTGGTGCAATTTAAGCATGAATGGAGTCCCGAGAGAGTATGTTGCTATCAGATAGCACTATACTGAAGGAAAAATCAAACTACTTTTAGAAAGTAAATTGGTTTGGGATGCATTACACAGGAAAGAATTATATTTCAGATTGCCATTCTTCCTGGCATCTAAAAGTACATGTTCTAAAAACATTTCAGTTGCAGTTTCAGGTGTATATAAAACCCAAAATATAGAAATCTTCTCCACTGTTAGTGGTGGAGACAGCGGAGACAGTAGGTATCATGCATTTTCTCTTGAATTTTGTGATACATAACAAAGACTTCCATTAATATTTCTTCTTTTAGCATGTAAGTTAAAATATTGTTATTCTAATTTTTTGATTAATCTTATATTACTTTTCATGCAGTTATTTCCTCTTTTCCATCTTGATACTCCATTACTCAATAGAACTTAAATTCTAAAAAACTGACATAGACATGAATGACGAGTTTCAAGAGCATGAGGGAGTGACACTGTAAGGCACTAGTGTAAAATACGTGCTGTTATGTATAGCAGGCAGCATCTACCAAATCAAATTCTATAGCATTCATTAACACCAGCCAGGTATTTTTCATTTAAAGCAATATTATGTAAATTTCCTCAGGAATGTCATTATTCAGTCAGTAACAGCTCTTATACTTTAGGAACAAATATCCCAAGTTTAATTTCACTGAAGCATCCTGGAGCTTTTTGCCGGTAGTGTGCTGGATAAAGCAATGGATCCCCTATAAAAATCACATTTTCTTCAGAAAGTTACTGACATTTGGAAAAAGAGGGAAGAAAAATCTTTTTCTTCATTTGCTTGTTTTGTACATGTGGCTGGATGCTGTACAATTTTTTTATTAGATTATGACATAAATTCTGCATTTAATTCTCTAGATCATTAATTCAAAAGTGCTGATTTCAAAACATCCTGGAAATAGGAAAGAACCTATTTCAAAATCTATACTATTGTTTTATAGAGTTTACTTCTGTACACTAATATTGACCCCAAAATTTAGTTGTGTACTAAAGGGACACAACATAAAAGGGAATGAAAGAGAAAATGAAAGCTACCATGGACAGATCTTCAAGCACTGGAGACTTCTCAACACTTGCTCTATTCATAACAGGCAGCAGGAAATTTATGTTACATGATTACTTCCTTGATAAGAGAAAAAAAAAATTCCAAAGTTAATAACGTACTGTTTTTTTCTAAATAATGTATGATCTCAGTAAACAGTTTATACGTTAGTTTGCCACAATATCACCTACAAAGAGAACACCAGCACACCAGCACACTTTGCAGATCTGTGCTGACTCAACTGAAGATGCTTTTGTTGAAAAACAGTCCTTGATATATCATTCTAAAAAGTTTATAATTAAAGTTGACTCTTCCTTTATTTATGAATAAAGGAATTCAGTTTGCAGGATATTTTTAGACTTCAAATGATTACTTTTTATTGATACTAATTTAATATATTGCTTGACAAGACATTCTTTTCCAGGGTTATCTTACCTTATTCAGACTGATTAAAATATTTAGTTTCTCTTTTTATTATTGTTCATAAATATATTTATTATTTTCCATATATATTATTTATACATACATATAGGTATGTATACCATATGGCATAGAGGTATCATCTTAGAGGATAATTTTATAATTTGCTTCTATATTATAGGAAATTGTTCTGACTCTCAGGAGAGAAAAAATAGTAGTACAGAATTGCTGGCAAAGTAGAACAATCTGCTTCAATTAAATAATATTAAATAAGTCAACCTTTCCTCACTGAGGTATGTGAAGGGTTAACAGACACTGACAAACCAGATACAAAGTCAGACATATGAACACTTACCCAGCTTGTGAAAGAGCTGAGATGCTTGTCAGGTAGATGAGAACTAAGTTACTAAGTTATTAACAGTTACAAAGCAAGCTAGGTAGGTGACTAACGAGGCTGATAGGTAGTTAGATAGCTTAAGGAACTCTTTGGACACCTCAGAAAAGCCAGCTGGGCAGGTGGTAACTTCAGGAGCTAGCCAGGTTTCACACCAGCCAAGCAGGACAGCTGGGCAAGTTGGGAAGCCAACCAGGCCATCTGGTTTCTAGCCAGCTCAACAGCCCCAGGTCCAACTGGCAAGATAGCTGGTGAGCAGGCTGGCAGGAAATCAGATAACCTAGCAGCTGGCTGCTTGGTCATACTTTCTGATTTTTGACACAATCTACATGTTCCCAAATAATGATTCAATTCTATTCGGGCAGGGTTTTTTTCCACCAAAACCTATTCAAAATAAACAAACATACAAAAAAAAAGGAAAAAAAAAAAGAAAAAAAATCATTACCACTAGCATGTAGCCCGTGCAATACACATTGTGCACAGTAATTTATATTATTTATCTCCATTTAATTCTATCTAAGCAGTTTACGAGCAACCGTTTGGTACCGGACAGGTGAATTCCTCATCTGCCAGGAAGTCTCTGTTTTAGGCCTATTTTTCTGTATGTTTTTGCTTACCAGTAAGTAATATAACTAAGAAAATGATATCTCTATTCAATTATTTCAAGTATTCAAGTATTTAATGTTTTATGAAGCATTTAGATAATAATCTTATATTATATAATATATAATATTATATTGCTATTATATTGCTATAATATTAGCAAATCTATATTTTTCAAGTAGGTCTGATAATTCCTATCTTCTTTTTTTCTTCACTTTGGAAAAAATAATTGTTATTTTTATTAGCAAAAAGACAGGCTCATTACCATGACAGGGTATAAAAAGAGGTAAGAATTTTTTGTTCAGACTTGGAGACCTGTACCTTTTAAGTTACAGGTAGGAGCTACAAGATTTAGCTCCCCTGTCTATGCCTTTGTGGAAAAATGGCCTGGAAAAGGGGAAACTTAGAGAAAACCTAGGGCCTAACAGAAGTTTAGGCATTACAGAAGCTTGCTTGGGGTGATACACATCCAGGATGGCTGGTATTTGCGGAATCTACCTCTCCACGACTCCCTTGGCAACACAATCTGCCCTCCTAGCACACACTGATAAGAGCAAATGAAGAGTGGAGCAGAATGGAGACTCCACAGCCAAACTTTGCTGGCTTCCCTGCAGAGGGGATAATCTGATGGTGCCGTGCAGACACGAGTGAATGGAGGGTGGAGCAGAGTGAAGACACCGCGGCCAAACTCCGTTGTACTCCCTGCAGAGGTGGCAGCCTGGTGGTACCACACAGCTGATGGGCCACATAGTGTGATGTCTGGTGCTGGGACAACAATGGTGGCAGATCAGTCCTTTCTGATAAGCTTTGCTCAAACCAATACACAACCCCATCCCACTAAGCAAGCTGTCTAGATTCTAGATTAACTTGGGAGACTTTTTGGAAATCAATGAATAATGAAAGCAAATATGACTAGAGTCACTCAAGCTGCACATGAATGTACAAGAAAATATATAAAAGGCAAACTAGTAAGAGAAACAGAAGCAGCAGAAAGCAGCAGGAGGGGAAGAAGAAGAAGGAAGAGGGAAGATTCCATCCTAACTGCTGGGTCAATGCTGATCCCCCTCTTTCCTCCTCTCGGGTCGGAATGCTGCCTGAGGAGACTCGAGACTGAGAGCTCTCTCCCATCTTCTGGGGTGAGTGATGATTGTACATTTGTACATCAGAGCTAGCTAAAAGCCCCACGCTGTAGTAGAGAATTTCCTATACTGACATCCGAAACCTGCTTTGGAAATGTAGATTATACTATTTGGGAACTCGATTTGCTGCCACCACTACGGTTTTCAAACTGCAACATTTTCACAGCCTGGAATAAAAATAATCCTCTTTTCAGCAGCTCTGATGACTGCAGATCAAGAGTATCACAAGCATATTGCCCAGAGACAGGATAGCTGATCCTGTTTTCTATCAAGTAGGAAGGAGAAGAAATACCAGTGCTTTGACATTGCCCAGCAGCTGCTATAGAAGATCCTACATCACTGAAGAGTATTTTGATTGTGGAAGGCTTTCAAGGTCAACAGCTGATCTCCAAAGGTATTTAACATACAAAACTACCTAGGAAGTGATGATTAAGGGTTGTTGGCCTGAGATTTGGCTTCCTTGACCAGAGATAAAGTCCTGAAGATAGATGAGTGTCGTAACTTCATGATACAAATAATACAATCATTTCATGATACCAGTGGTGCAATGAATGAGGACTACTGAAGCCTGCCTGTCCCGATACAGTGTCGGGAAAGGTTTCAACACGATCCCAAGAACGAGATTAAGATACAAATGGGGTTAAATCCCATACAACCTTGTTAGCTTTATTCTCGTAAGAGCAAATAGGACAGAGGGGAAAAGAAAGAAGAAAAAGGGAAAAGGAAAGAAAGATAAGCAAGCAAGTAGGAGAGATGCAACAAGATGCAACCACCATGACCGGTCTGGCTAAGTGCTGCTGGCTTCGCTTCGGTGCAGGTATAGGTGCCTCGATGCAGACGATGTTCAAGGTCTTGGCTTGATATTGCAGGAAATCAGAAATTTCACTCAGAAAAAGGGAAGAGATTCTCCCTAATGCAAACATTGTCTCCTCCCCTTTCCCTCCGGACTCCTGCTTTTTCCGCACCTCTAGGAAAAGTGAGGAAAAAAACTCAGAAAAATTAATAATAATTTTTATTTTCTAGGAGGTGCAGAACCAGATATGGAAGAGTAAAGCTGACCACAGAAGAAATGTACTAAACAATTGAACAAGAATGTGCATGTGATCCCCTCTTCTCTCTTTTTAATCCAACAGTTAAATATTATGAAACATTTTTCCCTACAAAGAAACTACAGTTCTTTCATAATTAATTTGCTCATTTAATTTAGTTTATTTTAAATTAAAACACAGCACCACAAAGTTATTTATGTCAGATACATATTTCTAACTATATGAATTATTTTACTGACTTTATTGGATAACTCAGACACGTTTAAGCCTATAGGTGAACTGCAACTGTAGATACACAGCTCTTTCCCTGTACTACTGTCAAATAATACACTTCTTAGATAAAAAAAAAAAATCTCTTGCGTTTCATGGCTTGGCATTGATTGCTGCCAAATCTGGAGATTTGCCTACTGTCTATTTGATGCTCAGAATAGTTTATTTTAGCTACAAGATTCATCTATCTATGAATAATTTGCTGACTTTATCGCTTTTCTCCATGTTCAACTGAGTGTTCGGTTCCTTCCTCATTTTTAAAATACATATATTAATGTTTCAGCATCAGCAGCTACAGATGTGTTACCATCCCAAAAAAGAAGACATTCCAAGAATCCCTAAGGATTCAAAAGGCTCTCTAATTACAGCAGTTCTCCCCACATACCTTTGAACTACCTTCCTGTTCCGGATGGGCTCAGGATTCAGCAATAATCACACGAAATGAGGTGGCTACATCGAGCCTTTATTCAGGTGAAAACTCATAAAAGAAGCAAATATGGATAATTACTCAGGAGCTAATGCTTGCTGGCGGGATAGTGAAACTGAACATCCACTCGAGCTGGCAGATTAGAGTTGTTGACCAGCTCCCACGGAGACTGCGTAGGCCTCAGTGTTCTGAGGCCTCTCTCTCAGGCTCAGAGTTTCTCCTTCCCCTCTCCAGCTGGCTACAAGCCTGGTCTAGCAGCCGCCTTCAACTGCTTTTGGAGGAGGTCAGCTGTGACCCTGGCTGAGTAGCTGCCTCCGTTTTCCTTATCGCTCAGCCCAGGCAGGCAAAACATCTTCTTTCTCAAGGTCTGGATTCTGCCTCCCGCAGGAGATTTTTATGACCTTACAGATTATAAAAATTTCCACCTCCTATAAAATTCCACCCCCTTTTCCTCAAAACAGCTCCCCAAAATCTAGGATTTAAAATACTTGTATTATAGTGATTGAAAACAAGTGTAATTGCATTTCCTGCCATAAAGTTGAAATAAGGAAAATGCACTGAAGTATTCAGCTTACATAAGTGTGTGTCTTTCACTCATGTCATCGTGAACAAATTTTGAATTAACCTTTGCTCTGGGGAGTTTAAACAACCTATAATAACTACTGTTTCAGACTTTTTAAAATGTGTGCTATTACTAACTCAAATAAGCTATTTCACTGCAATGACAACAAAAAAACAAACATATCCATGTAACTTAAAAGCTGTTGTACAGAATCATAGAATTACAGAATCACTATGGTTGGAAACAACCTTCAAGATCACTGAGTCCATCCGTAAGCCCTTCAACATCATACCTGCTAACCCACATGCCTCATCTACACGTTTCTTGAATGTTGCTAGGGACGGTGACTCCACCACTTCCCTAGGCAGCCTGTCCCAATGCTAGACTACTCCTTCCATGTGGAAATTCTTCCTACCGTCTTACCTGAGCCTTCTCTGGCACAACTTGAGGCCATTTCCTCTTGTAGTAGTTGATAATCGGTAGTTATTTTGGAGAAGAGATAAACCCCTGCCCCACGACAACTTCCTTAAAATCAGAAATTTCTCTTGCTCTCAATCTGTTAGCAGTTCTAAATCACACTCACTGCATTTCAATACACTGAAGCCTCAATATAGTTAAAACTAATTAAACTTACGTACCAAGATAAAATGAACGTGTTTAAATAAGTATTTTTGAATGTGTCTGTCTTCATTACCTGAATCACACTCTTTGAAGTTTTACAAGTTTTTTAAATACATTTCATTTTATAATCAGTTTGCTTGGAACAATTTTTATCAGAAACGTGTAAACATCTCTTAATGAAAATATGAATTTAAAAGTCTACAGAATGCATTCAAATGAGAAGAGCTAAATAAGTTAGCATGCTGTGAAAAAGATGAAGAAAACAGGCAGCTAGAGGTCCATACAGCATGCTGATATTTCGTACCTTTCTGTCTGTATTGTGCTTATTCATGAACTTGTGTTCTTGTTAACTATGCAACTTATAATAGACAACTATTATTATTAGTCACGACATTCCAAGTAACATTCAGCTAAATGTTATAGAGACCACAGGAAAGCCTCAGTGACAGAACTTTTATGCTAAGCCATGGTAAATTCACAGTGCTAGAACTCCAGTTAAACAGCTTCAGCTCTTTTGGATTTATTTTTGCCTAAGAGGAAGCTAATTATTTTCTCTAAAAGAAAAGAAGTACATAGTACATCATTAAAATTACAAAAGAGAGTTGATAGAAAATAAACAAACAGCTGTCTATCAAGTATGTAACATACAGGAAAGCTTTAAGGATAGTTTTTAAATCAATCCTGCAAGTAAAGTAGTTCCTGATACCATCATGACACATCAAAAATGTTTCATCTAAATGTGCTGTGACTCTAAATCTCCAACTTTTAAAATATTACTGTTTTGCTTGATCGTGTACTCTGCTACCAGTCCTCTCTTCACCACAAAAGTGAAGCTTTCAACATGCACTTTGTTTTAGATATTCTTATAACAATATGAACCTAACACAGAACAAAACTAGCTTGACCTGGTATGAACAAAACCCCAAAATATTGAGGCAGGCCTGAGGCAACATTTGTTGCTACTTCTCTAATTGTTAGAAATATTTTTCATTCCAGTTTCAGACAACATTAAAAAAAAAAAAGAAAGAAAAAGAAAAAAGAAATCATAACCAAAGGCTATATTCCTCCTTCTGGATCTGTGAATAGAGGGTAGCCAAACCTGCCAGAACTGTTAAAATGAGCAGAAAAAGAAGATTTCAGTCAAATAATAGCATGTTTCCACATTCCTTGGGACTCACTAAAAGCTTCTCCAAACAGGTTTCACTGGGTCATTTCTCCATTGGATTAAGAGGCAGATGGAGGAAAAGAAGGTAGAGCTAAGAAACAGATGTTCTACAGCTTGATCCCCTGCTGATACCACAGACACAGCAGCAGGTGTTGGTGCTACTACAAACAGATAGAAAAAACACACAGAGATCATCTTAGGCTACCTCTGCAGCATTTTAGTGAAACGGTAAAGCTGTCTTTTTCCATCCCACAAAATTTAACCAAAATACTGAATGTCACGTTAAATTTTAGTAGAAGATTTATTTTTCTTGATTAAAATGATTATTTTCAGGTGGGAGATCACCAGGTCTCTGCTCTGTTATAACCTACATGAGTGTTTTAAACCACTGCACTATTTACCCTGTTATAAGATTGTCCCATGGGACGTTCGATCTTTCCTGGTGAAAGACTTACCGAATGCATTCTTTTGAGGGAAAATGTTTTGATAAAATCATGTTTTCTGACTAAAAAGCACAGCACTAAAAATTCTCTGTCTTGTCTAGCAGTAAGACAAAAGAATTTCTGCAGTGTAATGGTAGGGATGTATGCTTAGATCGTACATAAAGAATGGGAAGAATTTGCCAAGCTTTTATTCTGGATATTTTTATGATAATCTGCAGATCAACACCAATGAATCCTACATGGTTTAGCAAATAATCTAAGTGCTCACACTGAGCCCTGAAAAAGTTAATGTTCATGTGTTGCAAGGTTATTCTCTCCTGTTCAGCTTGTCCTGACCAAGTTTCTTGTTGCATCTCCACAGAATTATGATAAATTATGACAGGAAGTGATAAGAAGAAAATCAAAACAAAACATAGGAGAATTATATAATGAGAATTCTGTATGCACTGTGCTACAGTGCTCCTGTGCCAAGTTTACTTTAAGCTCACACATCTTTCTGTCCATATCAACATACGAAAGAACCTACCCATACACAATTATTGAAAATATTCAATTATCTTTAAATTATATCTCCATTTCCCCACTTCTTTTTTGTTTGAAATGGTGTTTGTTACAGGCAACAGCACTACTCTCCAAAGTGTTATTAAACTAATTCTGGAAAGGAACACTTCTACATTTGGTTCTCCTCTTTTCTCTTTTGTAAAATACAGACATAAAATTTAAGTTGAGGATTGACATTTTGTTTTCTTATTGACAATCTGACTTCAAAACCATCATCTTCACATTATAATTCATTTATTTAGTTTCTATGTAGCTTTCAGTATTTGTTCTGGAGACTTGCTTTATGAGGAATGACTTACTCTTCTGTGTTTTAATACCCTGATGATAAATGTGGACAATAACTTCTTTTTCTTACACTGAACTCTATGATGACAGACATTATTTAAACGTGGAGATAAATATTTAAATATGAAGAGTGTATTCATAAGTATTTTTCTTCCTAAAACCATAGAGACTATCATTCCTCCAGCTGTTAATCATTTATTGTTTTTGTTTTTTTTCTTACCAAACAGAAATTATTATTCCTTCAGATTTGCTCTTTCATTTGAGCAAAATCTTCTGAGATTTAGTGCAAAAAGAGTTACATAAACACTTTAAATCATTAAGTGTTTGCTAACCTTTGGAGGTGTTCGACTTCTAGTCTAACACAAGAAGGAACATGTCCTTGTAGCTACCTCAAGGTGAAGCTTGAATCAGTCTGAAAGGAAACTGTGGCCTCGTTCTCTGACATTTTGGTCTCATAGTAGTAATACAGCATTAATTAAGCTGAATTTTATTAGGATTTTTGAGGAAAAGGTAGAATATTTGATTAGGCAGAACATCCATTTGAGACTGTGAGATTCAAGACCATCTTTAAACAGTTTTGACAGGTATGTATCTTCTAAATTTTAACTGATAAGAGGCTTGTTACAGAGGAATTTTGGGTTGCAATAGTCACACGAACTACAACAGTGACATAAAGTTTAGAATGTGTTTACTAAGGAGGATGCATATAACATGGCAAAAGCCAGCAGCCTTACATAACCCAGACTAATCTCTTTAAATTCTTCCTTATTTAAAGCTACTTAGGATCTGGATCCTTCCCCAAATGGGTTAAAAATTTACAAAGTTGATAACAGCATATCTGTGATTTTTCCTGAGAGGGCAGATGTAGCCCTGAGCTTTCAGGCAAGGCTCCCTATGAGTTTTATCTGTGCTTTGTTTCAACACTTTCCCAGGCCACAACAGAATTGTCTAATGAATTAGGATTGTGCAGGGTAGAGTCTAGTTCTCATTTCATCTGTGCAATACTTTTGGTTAGGCTACACCCATGAAAAAGTTTGAGTCAGGTATTATTTTGTCAAAGTAACAGAGTTCAGACAAATGTCTTCTTATATCTCAGCAATATTTTGAAGACAGAAAAGACAGGATCAAGATATTGACTGCCAAATTGAATACCAACAGTTCAGACTGTAGTAGATGAAAGATGTTTCGAGATTTTTAAATGTAATCATTATGTTGACAACTTACAATGAAATCAGTGGGTACTGATGAATAGGCCATATTAGCATTTTATTTTCTACATGCATATGATTAAAATATTTTAAAAATAGATTAAAATAGAGCAGAACTCTGCATTGATTTAATGAACTATTTTCCTTAAACAGTATCACTTGTCAGTTCTGAAATATGCAAGAACATGCATCCCTTTCTGCTACCTCTGAGTTTTAGCATTGTCTGAGGTTCGTCTCACCAAGCTATAAGGTAAGCACTTTGAATTAGTCACCTGGGCTTCCTGGACTTGTTTGATATCTACTGAAGACATGAGTCTTAGGATGGGATGCCTTCCAAAAATTACTCTTTTTCTCTCTCTCACTCTCTCTCTCTCCTCTCTCCACTAACTAAAAAACTGAATAGCTTAGTTCACGCAAACGGAATCTCTTCTTTTCATTCTTAAGGCACTAGGGCCATGAGCACAATTTAAGATACTCAGTGGTTATAAAACTGAAATCCCTTTTTGAAGCTTGCAATATAAATGTAATAAGAATAAATGACTTTCCTAAACCATGCACGAATTAACTAATTGATTTTTACTCCTATGAAGTTATTAATATTTACATGTTCTTCTACGTTAACACTGTACAAACTCCCCTGAAGAACTGTTTTTTTTTCACAGAATCACAGAATGCTTAAGGTTGGAAGGAACCTCTAGAGATCATCTAGTCCAACCCCCCTGCTCCAGCAGTGACACCTAGAGCACGTGGCACAGGATGGCATCCAGGCAGGTTTTAAAGATCTCCAGAGAGGGAGACTCCACAACCAGCCTGTTCCAGAGCTCTGTCACCCATACAGTAAAGAAGCTCTTCCTCACATGGAGGTGGAACTTCCTGTGTTTCAACTTACACCCGTTACCCCTCATCCTGTCACTGGCCACCACGGAGAAGAGCCTGGCCCCAAACTCCCTACAATCACCCCTCAGATACTTGAACACGTTGATCAAATTTCCTCTCAGCCTTCTCTTCTCAAGGCTAAACAGGCCCAACTTGCTTAGTCTTTCCTCATATAACAAATGCTCCAGTCCCTTCATCATCTTCATGGCTCTCCACTGGACCCTCTCTAGAAGCTCTACATTTTTTTTCCATAAATACCATACACACCGATCATACAATAGCATGTGATATTTTTAACTGAAATGCTTCACTAAATGAAAGATTTTCAGAGTTTTTTTTTTTTTTAAGAATGAGTAGATTTGATTGCATTAAGTAGAAGGATCCTTTAAGAATTAAGATGAGAGATGACAAGTCAGGAAGGGGCTAAGAAGAAAATAATGTATTCATATCAGACCTGAAACATCATATAAAATAAGTGAGATAAAAGGCAAAATTGGACTAGAAAATCTTCATAATTGCAACTGCACTCTTGGACTAAATCATATATTCTGGGTTTTCTTTTTTTCTTCTTCCTCTCCTGCACTCCACTCTGCCCTCTCCCTCCACCCCACACACACCTTAAACTTAATCGGTAATTTTACACTTTCCCTTCATTCCGTTTAACACTTTGACGGCTTAAATAGAATCTGGTGCTTTTTGGAGAGTTGAGTGCCCCACACAACAAAAAGCCTTAGATACTGGTTGTTGAAAGCTACTGATCTACTCATTTCAGTAGCAAGTTCCATTTCACCTTTGCCAGCTTCTCGCACCTCACTGAAGAAAGCAGGGACAGAAGCTCATGTCAAGCCCTCTTTTTGTGCAGAAGTTACAGATACTCCATGAACACATGCCAGAGCCTTTGCTCATGTGCATCCTTTCCACCCCAGTTTTATTCATTGTAGCCAGGCTTTGCTGTTGGTCTTTCTTCTGCAGGGAAGGGAACCTGAATGGACAGTCAGGCTAAGAGCAGAGGCACCAAACTGTCCATTATCTTGTTTGTTCTAAAGAGACTGGAAACTGTTGACCCTCACCTTAAGTAATTAAATGTTATTTATTTATTTTATTATGACTTTTTTAGGGTTCAAAATAAAACCTTTATCTGTAGCAGCAGCTTCTATTTTCTAGATCTATTTTCATTATTAGTGTATTTAATCTTTTTTTCTAAATTTTTAAAAGGGAATGAAAATAACAAAAAGTTACTCCCATTATATATTTTCCCCCAAACTGCTCTATTAAAATAAATTAAATCCCTACATGTTCCTAATTATTATAAAATATACTTAAAGACACATGAAGATAAAATAATTTTTAAAATGACTCAAAGGAAGCCAGGAGCAGAGACAGACTGATTCACCTTCTGTTTTATCTGTTCTTTTTTTATGTAGGGAAAAAATAGATTAAATATTTAAAGATATAGGAGAATATGTTATGTTTATTTTGATTTGACATGTCTTTATGGTTATTTCTAGAAATACATTACATTCTAAAAATTCAGAAATCTCAGAAATTAAGATCACACAAAGCATTATAGTATAAAGTCTGAAGTAAATAAATGGTATATTGTTTTTAATCAGATTAAAAGTCAGTCATGCATTTTGTGAATGTCATGTCATGACTACAATTAGCACATTAATGTATAGTATTTGTTTCACTGAGTGGTTACAAAATATATCCATTCTCTTCTGCCATAATCAACTTTTAGAAACAATAAAAACAAATCATGTTTTAGAAAGACCTTTCACTATTTCAGAAATGCCTTAACTGTAATTAGATTGGTAAAAAATAGGTACAAGTAATGTTATAGGATGATTCAGGAGAACTTCTTTGATATTTTAGATCCATATTTCTAAGTGTATTTTTGTTTAAGACTTCCAGAGCCAACTGGTTTATGTTGGAAATGTACAGACTTGTAGTTCAAACAGTGTTGAAATGGCAGATGACTCCAAGCACATTCATGAAGCATAACAATAGATATTTTAACTGAATTATTTGGGCAGTCTTTGCTAGAAGATGATCTGGGTTATGAAAGATGTAATTGAATGTTTCAGAACTTTTCTGCATTAGTTACTGGAATTGTATGTTGCCTATGTTCGTTCGACATGGCACTTAAGAATAAAACCATGGTGTGTCCTTAGTGTCTTCACAATGATATATCTCTTCCCCACTACAGAAATGCATGCAATAATTACTAAACAGCTACACTAAAATTAAGGTAAACACAAGCCAATTAAAATTTTCAACTGTATTCCTGAACACTGAAGTACTCCTACTTAGGTAAAAAATATGCAACATAACATCTGCTGAAAGAAGTGTGGAAACTTTGTGACCCGCTTCTGTAAATGTGAGTGCTTTTCATTCACTGGCTGCACTTGTGCCTTAGAAACCTCTAAAGTACATGGCACATCATCCCAAAGTCTAATGTGAGATGCTCCTCTTTAGACAACATGCAGGGAAAGCAGAAACTAATAAAAAAAAAGATTTTTTTTCTATAATTCTCTCTCACATTTGTAAGCATTTATGACTCTGCTTATTTCTAGTAGATATTTATACTATAGTATTAAGTTACTAAAGAAATATTGGAAGTATTCTGATGCAGCATTAATAATTATTATTTCATGGAAAAGATGAAAAATAAAACTCAAAGAGAATTCAATACTAAACTCATTATTTGCGCACACAAGTAATTGCTAACACACTTCCCTAGAAGAGACAGTATATATCAGAGTTTCAAGCTATCTACTGTACTTACTTAAAGTACAACTTTTTTGCAGAAGAACAATTTTAAATTACTTAAGAACACAACATTTTTCAAAATCTTCAGTAAGAACATCTTGCTCTTTCTGTCTTTACATTCCCTCCATTCTTTCTTTACATTCAGTCGTCTGTAGTACTATGTCAATAGCAAGCAAAAGCTTACACTGGGGAAAGTTTTAAAAAGTTCACACGGAGTTAAGACTGTAAATATTAAGAGTCGCAGTGCTTCTAAGATGCTGGATTTTGTTAGAGGACACAGTAAACTATATTCCTTCTCTTCTGGAGTCAGAAAATTACAAAATAAAGTATTTGTTTTCTAGGTAGAAATAGGCTTATTACTAGACATAGAGTTCCCCCTAAAGCATATATCAAGATTCATACAAAACCACTATTGTGAAGGTTTATAAGACCACTGACAATATTGCTCGTTCCTAATGAAGTCAGGTGCACTGGCACAGTTCCAATTCACAGATGTATTTCCCACACCAACCTACTGATTATTCCACACTCCTGAAACTCACACATTTTACAGTAAGTTTCATGTACATTTTTTACACACAGAAAAAGAGAATTGGTACATAATTTCTAAGCATCTAAAAAAAAGAGATGTCTTGAACTGTTACACTTATAATCCTGAAATGTGCAAAAGCAGAATACCATGTAAGGAATTAATAAGTTATTACTAGTCTAATTAACTTTTTAAAGTAAGTCTAAAAGTCCAAATTATCAATGTAATGAGGACTTTAGGTTTAATTTTGTTTCCTTCTCATTGGTACCCAGCTAGAGTTGCACAAGAGCCCGAGCCTCAGTTGACAGAAGGTCAATTGTTTTTTGCAAGTGATTATCTCAGTTCCTCAGATCTTTACCCGTGGTGTTACTTATAGAACCACAGATGAAGCAAGAGTCCCTTGACCTTGACAAAACCAAATGCCTGTTTTTCTTCTGTTTTTAACTGTAGGACAATTAAACTATTAAAGAAAGTGAAAATTTTTTGGAGAATTCCATTTTATTCATGATCTTATCACAAACTTTCTGACTTAGAAAGGGCTCAGTAAAACCCAAAAGAGGACAAGTATCAGTAATAGAATAAAAAATCTGAACAGTGAGGAATACAAAACAGAGACTGAGTCCCTTAGCTAGTGCAACTCCTTCTGTTCTTTTTGCAAGTACCACTCTCAACAGAATAGTGAAGAAGGTCAACAAATAATTTAAGATCTGATGGTCCAGAGAAGAAGTCAAAAGGAGCATGTAAATTAACAGGGCTGAGCTCTTCCCAAAGACTCCATTAGGAAGAAGGATCTCTGGTTGCAATGACATTTTTTTCAAAACTCAAGAAACAGGAATTCTACTAGAGTGACAAAAGCAAAATAGATGCAAACAGATGCACACTCTAGAATATTTTTTCTTGTCATTTCTTCCTTTTAAATCCAATTAACCTAAATTAATTATTCTGTACTTAACTTTGTTTCATGACTCAGAATGGAGTACATTCCATACCTCTTCTCTTAATTGATTTTTGATTCAAATGAGCCCTTGAGCTTTGAAGAGATGTGAAATTAGAATTTGAAACTTCTTAGAGAGGAAATGATTCAATTATGTTGCCCCATGTATTCAGGAAAGATATCAAATGGCTGCCATGCTTTATTCAAAGGCATGACAGAACCTTCTCCTTCGGTAAGGTTGTAAAATTCACTATTACTGCATTCAAGAGTAAAAACTGGAAGATGTGCAGGTAGTTTAAGATACTGTCTCAAGATTTTTAGTAAATTTAGCATCTCAGAAGATTTAGAAGAAAAAAATTCCTCATTCTGACATTCAGTTATGCATAAATGAGAGGTAGATATTAGCTGTTTAATCTCAGGCAATATCCATAAAACCCTATCCTATATATGCTCAAGATTAGGTAAAGATTCATTCACTAAGTTGAGAAAGTAGAGAATTACATACCACTGATTGTGACTTGATCTTTTATTTGCTCACATTCATACATACCTCTTTTTCTTCGGTTTGCTTTTGCTCTTAATAAACATGATTTTGACCTTTTCATTCATATTCTATTTTAGGTATCAAATCCTTTACTGGATCTACCTTTAATTAAAACTTTTGAAAGAGAGCTATTAGTACATATTCCTCATTTTATAAATGCCACACTAGAGCGACAGATAAAAAAAAAATCAGCTGCAGCTCTGCTTTGAAAACCACTTATTTAATATTAAGTGTTGTTCTCAAAAATCAGATCCTACAATTTTCAAACTAAGCATTTCAAATCAGAAGATATTTATAAAATGGAGCTGAAAATACACTGAAAAGGATAACCTTATTTGTAAGCTATGAAAGTAATGAGTGCTACAGAATTATTGGATGGTAAAGTTTTATTGGATGGGTAGAGCACTTCACAGATTTTGCTATGAATTAATCCCTATTGTGTCACTATTTCATTTTTTTCTTCTCTAATCTCCTTAAGAAAATTAAGAATTCAATAATAAGGCACTGCATTGGACAAAAAAAAATATCTTTAGAAATGTCCTGTGTCTTACAGATAAAATGCAAACTTAAAATGAATACCAAGACTGCAACATCTGGAAGTCCACTAGTGCATATTTTATAGAGCATAATCATATTTATTTATAAATAATATAATGAAAAAAGAGAATCTATTTTAAAGTAGATTGTGCATTTGAGGACAATCGAAAATTCCCTTTCTATGGATGCATGATGCAATTTCCATCTAAATTTTTGTCTGTTTGTTTTTTCTGGTGAAGGCATGTTGGATACTGTTTATTTTAACAGATTCTATTCTGGTCCAAAATATATTATTGTCGTATGTAATATACATTTTATTCTTCCTGAATCACACATTTACATGCAGAAGGATGATATTAGATATCCTTGATATCTAAGGTGGAATGAATGTGAATAATTAACCTCAGCAGTAATGTTAATGCTATGCTGTATGTTTATTCCTCATTCTTTCATTCTAGTAATACAAGGATTTTTCTGATTATGGAAGAGCAATCCAAGGAGAATAAAAGATGCAAAAGATTATTAATTGTCATCCTCTCAAGGTACTGTACAGAAAAAAGAAATATTGGATAAGTTTATTGTTACTTTTGGTAAAAGATATTGCAGCTTTGCAGCTGAAGATCTGAAGATCTGGAATCTTCGAATAACCACTTGCAGACAGGGAACAGGACTTGAATTATTAAATACTGATCTCTTTAGGGAATGAAGGATTCAACTTTCTCACAAGATTTTCAGTGGTGAAAGTGTTCTAGTAAAGAGTTCTTTTGAAAGGTATACTCACCAAGGAACAGAAAAAGTAAAGGTACTGACAATATGGGCATGGCATTTAGAAGAGAAAGATTCATGAGGTTTTTTGTGCAGATAGTTAGTAATTACATACTGTTGTAGGAATGGTTAATATTACCTTATTTTTTCTCCAATTATGCCTGCAAGACCTCTAATGTTATTTACAAGTAGGCATGCCTGAAATAAAGAGTAAAGACAGCAGCATATTAAAAAATACAAGGACATTCTGATTTACAGAACAGATCATATGAATATGCTTTATTCTTTAATAAAGCACGTGAAAAAAATAATAAAAAAATGAAGATGAAAATAAGAAATAAGCTTTAGAGTCCATTTTTTTAATTCTAGGTAATAAGTTATAATATACTTTTTTCCACTAAATAGCTGAATATTCTACTGAGATGTGAAATAAGAGGTTACTTCTACCATCCAACAACAGACAGGGATCAAACAGCAATAAACTATACAAGAAAACACAATATAACAACCTCTACAGGGATGAGGCATTGCCTTGTTAGTTCCATTTCTTTCCCCTCTTTCCTTTATTTATTCATGATATGCCAAAATAAAATACCAGGAACCTTCTTCTGCCACAGCACTATTGTTGCTTTTTGTTTTACTAAAATTCAGGTCTCTGAACACAATATTTGATTTTGCCATCATCTGATGACTGCTGCCTTAAGCAACTGACAACATTGCTTTGCTTAAAACTGCTCTGTTCCTGCCTACTGTGGCAGAAATCCCTCTACTGCATAGATCTTTGAGAAATCTTATTCCGAAGTATGGACACTTCACTTCTTTGATTTCTAATGTTTCCATTTTCTCTATTCAGTAGATAAGAAATACAAAACATTGAAAGTTGCATGAATAATGTTTCTATTATGAAATACCACTATGATGAGCAAAAATGGATTTGCATGGCTAGAACCTCTATGCTGAGCTCTGGTTAGGCTCACTGCAGCAGTTTAACATACTAATATTTTCACCTCTCGGTTTTGCATCTGTGCTGAAGGTTATGGCCCTTGTAAGCGGAGTATAGGCAAAATGGGACATGGGCCTATGCAGTCTGAGCAATAAACTTTAACTTACAGATAAGCTAGCTCTTTACTATTTTGCTGATGGTCCACTAGAGTCTTAACCTCCAGCACAGGCATCGTAACAAACTGCTCTGGGACAATAAAATTTTAAGTTCCTAAAATCCAACATTCTTTTTTATAATACTTAGTATCAGTTCTGAATAAATTATGAAAAACTGTTTAAAAAATGAGAAATTATTGTCTTGGTTCCATAACTGTTATGAATTTTCATTCCTTTAAGGCCTTTTGAATTTGAATACTCCCACAAGCAATTACAAAATCATAAAATTCTTTTTTTTAAAAAATAAATACATTCTTTTCTTAATATATATGCAAGTGCATATTCTTTAAAATTTATGTTGGGCTTTAAGTAGGAGAAAAGAGCAATAGAATTTCCTATATTCCTTTCTAGTTAGCCACAGGGGCTACAGTATGGCCCTTCTCTTGTTCATAACTTTCTGGTGTTGTCAGATATAACTTGCTTCACCAGTTATCCAAATTATTTACAGATAGTTTGTTACATTTCCAGCATCATAGGAACATCTGTCACATTATGCTGCAGAGAAGTCAACACTGACTTTGATTTTAAAACCTATAGCTCTCCAGCAGATTTTGTAGCAATTAAAGTGTGATTTTACCTCCCCAACCTTCGCAAAAAAAAAAAAAAAAAAAGCAGTTCTGTAAGAAAAAGAGTATGTTATAACCTAAATAATGTAATGATACAATTAAATGTATGAAAAACTGGGAAAAACTGGTTAAATCTGGGGAAAAAAAAAATACTAAGAAGCATTACATTATAAAGAAAAGAATCCCTCCCATTTTGTAAAAGTTATTTCAGATACCAGGCTCAACTCAATCATCTGTAAACTGCCATGTAACCTCTTAATATAAGAGATGAAAGTTTAATAACCGAGCCCTGTACCTTACACCACTGAATATTTGAAAAAGAAGTAGAGGACAATAGCATGCACAGAGAATTGTCAGCTTTTATATTCAATTATAACATGCCTTCTAACATATGGTAGCTGCATTGTGCTTTCATAGTCAGCAGAGTTTGTTAGCATGACAGTAAGCATATGCCAGTTCTTTCAACCTTTGGGGAAGAAATAGCTTTAATTTGAAATTAAACAAAAACAAAAGCAAAACCAAAACTCATCTCAGTGTTTTCAGCATACTTCTTCTCTTATATTTTAAATACTTTATGTGTTCCATCTTATACTAAGTTTGATAAGTTTAGAATCATGTTAATCAGTGGAAAAAGAAAGAATGAAAAAGCTTTCACAATGCTTATCAGAGTCAGGAAAGTATCATGTTGATACATAACATCTACTCACAGCTGTATCATCCACTGTCTCTGTAACTCTCCAAAGTATTAAACCAAACAGTTTGTCACTAGAGGGCATCAAATCTGTGCCCTAAAAAAATAAACACATAATAACACAAAATAAACACTTTTTGATGGGCATTAAATACCTCATATACAATATATGTATATATACTTTTTCTTAATAGGTTCATATGTATAAAAACACAAAATGAAACAGTATTAATGTTATAGGGCTGACTCACAGGCTCAAGGGTAAAATTTATGTAGTGCCTCAAAGTGAAGAAGCATGGAAGACAGAGATTATCTTCTATTGCTGTTTGCCTCCAAGTCAAGGTAATTTGAGAAAGGCAGAAAACTAGTTGCTATGGAAAATGGCTAGAGAAATGCACACCTTGCATTGTCTCTGATGTCCTTCACTTGGTTTCTTCTAAATTTGGGTTTCTTTTTAAGGACCGTAAGCCTACTTTTACAGTATCCTCAAACTCTCTCTCATGTTGTATTCATCCTTTATTCTGTGTCTGATGTCTTCTGCATACAATATACTCCTCAATTCCAGCACTGGACATCCTTTTGTGCTCTTTTTTATATATTTGGATAGCCTTAGCTCTCAGAAGAAACTTAAGCAGAGGCGGTCATAATATTTTATTGCATACAGGGAATAAGGAAGAGTGCTCACATATGGGGTAATTGCTGGGTTAAATGTGAAAGTGTTTTCATATGATACACAGAGATCAGAGAAATTAACATTAGAGATGAACTGGATAGGTTTGAATATTGTAATTTCTACAGAACTAGTGTTAGTCAAATTTTATCGAACAAAATTTTGTTATTTAAGCAACACATTTGAATGATTTCTGTACGTACAAAATACTTTCAGATAAATTTAATGTCAGTCATATTGGTTTGACATGGCTGTTTATTGCTGCACTAAATCCGCAGTTGGATGAACTACTCATTCATAAAGACAGTAATTTTTGTTACTTGTTCATTGTTAAATTTTAACCCACTAGAGGTTTGCCACAAATAATGGTTAATTTGATCTGAAGCTTCACAAGATAAAAGAAAACAGAGAAACAAAAGAGAAGTATTCGTAGTTTTTTTTGCATCCAGAATAGTTTAAGGATCTCAAAACCTTCCAAGAAAGTGTTAACATTAAATCAAAACAGAAATAAACTCAGTCAAGATAGAGTAAGGTTCTCAAGAGTAGGGGAGGGATGAGACTGTGCAACTATTTTTTTTCTTGGATTCTCCAGGAAAAGCTAGTACATATATTACACCTGGGATACAATTATGCAGGACTCTGAGGCAGTAAAAGGTGACTTTGATAAATCTGAAGCATAACCCACCTCTCAAAGTTTCATTCTTGTCCTATATCTCTACTATCAATAGAATACAAATATTTCAAGAAATCTTAAGGGAGGCTGTTAATACTTGAAGTTTTAAAAATCATTATCCAGAAGAGAACTGATAAATGTACTCTGTTTCTTCCGTATTACTGCAATTTTCCTATTTCTTTCGCACTCTGACACCTACGAGGGTATGAATCCTATCAGCTTTTCAGCATCATTTCATTTCCAGTATTTTGCCATCATCTTTAAGGCTTGGCTTGCTTAATAATTGAAATCAAATATTGCTGTATTTTGATTTTTCTTCTTACTGCTGTTCTAAATGCGGGTATGGAAGTATATAAACCCACCATATTCCATACTAATTTTATATCCATTGTTTCAGCTTTTACCTATTAAAAATCTACTTGTCAAACAGATTAGAGATGCAGATAGCAAACACACTCATTCCTGTTGTGGCATGAAATTCTTTCATTCACTCAGTTTGGAAGCAAATTTTGGTTGAAAAATTCCTCAAAAGTATCTGAATAAAAAACAAGTGTTTTACCATTTAATATTACAATGATAAATTATAGATAAGCTTTAATTTTTTTTCTTAAAAATTCATGTTAGAAAGTTCCATAAAATTCCGCTTGTTATATACAGCACTATGAAGACACCATGCAGCACTGAGCACCCTTGGAAAGTATTGCTATTTTCTAATCTAAACCAAATCCTCTTGATAGACTGTTTTAATGCTTTTATTTCTGACTTTTCCATTTGAGCAGATGCTGTTTTCCATCTGAACAGCAGAACAGTATACTGAATACCTTCCAAAGACAAGAAATTAAGGCTAAGAACAGTCATTTCTAAGTCAGTATTTAGTTAAGCTGCATGGGAACAATTTGTACATTTTCCCATAGAAGACAACTCTTTTAGACTGAAGCACACACACACAAAAAAAAGTTTAGGTCTGTAGGTAAGCATAACAAACACTTAGCTGATCATGAGGTTAAATTCCACGTATGTTTTAAGTATAAGATCGATTTTTTTTTTTGCACTTCTTCTAGATTAATTTGCAAATAGAAGCATATCATCTATCTGACTAGTACTTTATATTAAATTAATCGATTGGACCACAAACAGCCAGACTCTCAAAGAAAGCCACTTGAGATAGGTAGAAAGTAGGATGATTTATTAGAATACATTTTCTGATAAGCAGAGATAAATTTTCCTTTTCTTTTTCTTCTTCTCTGAACACCTAAATTAAGACAGATAATTTCTAGGTTATGACACTGTTCTGTAAATAAGACCTATGCTTGAGACTGACAGAAGAAGACAAGAGCTGAAAGTATACCTGAACTAAACGGTCACTTACATTTTTGCTGAGTCTAAGTACCAGTGCAAATTATTTTGCAGGTATCTGCGCCCTAATGATGAAATTAGCTCAGCAATACATTTTACAAACAGCAACAGCCCTCAGTTAATAACGACTTTTGGTCAATACTGACCTCAAGCATAACAAGCTTATGCAACATGAAAACTTTGGGCTTCTGCCATTACTAGAAGTTTCTTCGTGAAACTTGGCTGGTTTTGTTTCACTGATCTCTAACACATGTCTGTGCTGTTACATTTATTCACTAACTTTCCACAAAAATTGCAAAAAAAAAAAAAAAAGAAAAAAAGTAAACAAATCAGTGCAGAACAGTTTCGAAGTACAAATCTTTGTTCAGAAAATGTTAGTGTTTGTAATTCTGAGTACAAATTAAACTTCATCAGAACTCACTGCACACAGGCTTCTTGACTCCTTGCTGAGAAGGAGCGAGATTGGTAAGAGAAACATGAAAAAAGCAGCTGAGTCAGTTCTGAAATACCCTGTTAAAATTAAGGTTTACTGCTGAGGAGGTTTCTCTGCTAAGTTCTAAAAAGCTGCAGGTTCTCAGCTGGGTGATATAAGCCTGCATGATCTAATGAAAGATTGCAGAATTTTTTTCTACTTAGTTTAGTCAACTCATTAAAGAAGTCCTTGACCACTCGCCTAAAAAAATAGAAGGGGGTTATTTATTTAATAATTCAAAAGAGTGAATGTATTTAATCATTCTATTTGTATAAATTCAGTATACAAATAAGTATACAGTATACAATAAGTATATATTAAAACAAAAACAAAAATAAGTATATTAAATAAGTATATTAAAATAAAAATAAGTATATATTAAAACAAAACATTTAGAAACAATACTCCTTCATAACATGCTGTATACAGACTTGAAGCCAAACTTTCCAGTCCTCATTGTTGATAGTGCAGTAACAGTGCAAATGAAAATGCAGGAAAGGAAAGAACAGTCACAGAACTATAGATGTTGACTGAAGGGATCTCTGGAGATGTCCTGTCCAGTAAGTTCAAAGTGGGACCACAAGCAGCAATAGTTCACGTCAGCAGTAGCCTGCCTAATTGCACCTTCAAAACCCCCAAAAGGTGTAAATTTCACAGTTCTCTGGCAAACCAGTTCTGGTGCTGCAACCACCTCCCAGTGAATAAGCTTTTCCTAACCTTCCCAAATGTCATTTTCTTTATTTACCATGAGTGTACGCTGTTGGCTCATGTTGCTTAGTGTCCATAAGCCACCAGCAGATTAAAGGTATTTTGTAACTGATGTTGTACTTATATTCAAGCAAGAGGGAACAAACAAACAAACAAAACAATGAGTACCTCAGAAGAAAGATGTTGAGTGTTAGCTGGATCAGTCTCTGTAGTCCACTGCCACCCCTAGTGGTTCATTATCATTCTGTTTGCTCGGAGGCAACAGCTTGAAGGAAGCTGTGTGGTTTTATCTGATACATATGCGTCATCTATACTTGAATAAGGTATAAAGCTCAGCACTGGAAACACTTCCAACACAGAGATGACAACTGATGCTGTGATTTTACTTAAAATAAACTAATAGTTCACTACCACCAAATGCAAAATATAAAATTTCCTTTTCTTATTTCCCTCATTGTCCTTCAAGAACTGCTTCCCTGGTGACATACTAGATTTTGCTGTTTTCTTTACCTTGTTCTAGTTCTAGTTTCCTTAGTTCCAAACCATTTGTGTTTTTTTGTTGTTGTTTATTTGTTTGTTTTCTTCTCTAGGTTTTTTTATGCTGGGGAACTGATTAAAATTATCTCAGGAAAAAATCCAAAGAATGGGAAAAAAAAAGATATATCCAAGGTACAAAACTCTAAATACAGCATATAGGAAAATTATCTCCCAAATAAGAATGAAAGAAACTGAGTACAAAGTATAGTTTCCCCAAACAGTTTGAAGAAGAGTTGACTGAACTTAGCATGATCCTCCAAGAAAACATTTTCCTTGCTACATGTGACTTTTACAAGCAACCAGAGAGGCAAATGAACTGATCCATCATGCCATCAAAACAGGCGTCCTATATCCTTCTCTTCCTCCTCTTTCTCTGGCAGTGGAAGCCATGCCTCATTTCTTGCACGTGCTTTGGCACTCATTTGACCTCTCAATGAAGAGTTCCAACTCATTAAGCTAAGGATAAACTACTACCATTTTTAGTTTTTGTTGCCTTACTTTTCAACTGTTTTAGTGAGTGGAATCAGCTCATTGGGGATCAGAGAAGTGCAAGGGAAGAAGCCAGTAGTATGATCGAGTTGCAAGAATAGCTCTTTCAGTAGCAATGAACTTTAAGAATCAGTTCACCTTATCTCAAGTGATTTTGAAAAGTTAAGAAGGTTTTCAGAAGGTCAGTTTTCACATCCAGCCACCATGCAAATAAAGCTTTCTTTTTTCACCCTCCTTTTTTCAACAAAGCTTTTAGAAACACTCACAACTATCTTGTCTATTTTGAGTGTTGTGATTACAAACTTTAGTAGTACTTTCTCTGAACACATCTTGAATGATCACAAGAAAAACTAAATGACATTCATTTTCATTTTCAGAAAGTGAAACTAGCTCTGAAGCATCCCTGTGAAGTTTCCTTGTATAATCTAGAATAAAGGAACACATAAAAGACACTACAGTACTATGGCAAAGTGAAGTATTCTCAGTTATATTACTAAAAGTAGAAAGCATGACAGAGCAAAAACAAAACCTCTAATACTGTAATAAACACATTTGAAACATAATGAAAGTTTACTAACTGTATTTAGCGTTAATTAATTTCCTGCTAACACTGAATTATTGTGTTTTCGTTATTTTTTGATAGACCTAGAAATGAACAGTGTTTTGTATCATCAGCTGATTGGCATTAAGTCCCTGGAAATTAATGAAAATACGTCAATTTGCAACAACATAAACCAGTGGTTTTTTAAATTTTAATTTTAAAACAGTGCATTCTGCAGGATCTTACCTGTGGCTAAACAGCCGGAGAAAGGAGACAACCATGTTTGAAAGTACCTTCTAATTAAGACAGTTCAGTGCTCCCCCCGTCTCTTTTTTTCTAATCACCTCTTCCCCTGCAGCATAGGTGCTAACTAGATTTTGAACTTGCTCTCCTAAGGTTACAATAACAGAAGAATCTTAACCGACACGTACAGTACTTAAAACTCAAAAGTGAATAGGAAAGATAAAAGGTCTAAAAGTCTCTTCAATCATGTGCTGTTTGACTTACAGTGCAAAAGGCATCATAGCATTTTTATTTGTATTATTTTTCTTACTATTTTTAATCTTTTAAGTAGAGCATATTGGCATCAGAGCAATTTCCTAACTATATTAATTCTGATTGTGTAATCTCTTCATCTACGAGGCTCCCACAGCAGAGGTATAGCTAGGTAATTTCTCCATTAAGTTTTGACTTAGGACACCCACATATACATGTAAATATTTATATTGGTGAGTATATGTAGATATATTTACCAATCTTGGCAAATCATGTGCAACACTTCAAAGATGTTTTGAATGGATGTTGCGAAAATTTGTCCTTAGCCATCATTTAAAACTGTGTATCTATGCATGATGCCACAGTTTACTCAATTTCTACTAAGCATACTACAAAGAATACTATGAACTTCAGCAGCAAAATAAATTATAATACTCATTTGCCAGCAATGCAGCAAATAAGGTTAAGAGGGAAAGAGACAGAGAGAGGAAAAAAAAAATTAGGGTATTCTATTACCATCCAGAGCACACAATAATCTCCCCGTGTAACATATTCCACAATAGCAGAAAACACAACCACAACAAATAATAATAGCACAGAACTACTAAATGTGAACTTTTGATAGTTTAATTACAAGTATTACTGTTATATTATATTGTCAATCTGGTAATAAAAATTGATGAAGAATTTATGTCTTTGTCAATAGAGCAGCAAAATCAACTGAGTTTCATCTGTTAATCTCTATTTACAGCCTTCAAAAGGTACAACCCATCCATATTTATGGTTTTTATTGTTTGTATTTATAATTAATTATAATTCAATAGTTAGAAAAAAAATAATGGGGAAAAAATAACACCATTTCTTGACATTATTTAGTGTCTACGTTATATGCAGTTTTGAATATTCTGAGAGTATGGCTCACCTTTTAAATCCTTTCACCTTAAATCCCAATTAACATGGACCCTTGTTTGTTCTTTGTCATAATATCCAATTTTTTATTATTTAATAATACTGAGAATAATTTAATTTATATTCCATCTTACCTCAACCCCCTAATAGACATTCCCTGCAGTGCTGGACATATGGCCATGATGTTCTAACGCAGTTGTGAACATACTGTATTGCTGAACATTAACACAATGATTTATAATAAAACCTGGTATACTCACTGGAAAACAACAGAGAATTATTATAAATGACTACTGATGCTTATAGTAGAAAGTGAAGAGATAAAAAAAAGAAATGTTTTGCAATGTTCATTTTGCTTCTCAATGTGCTGAATCATAAAGAGGTTAAACTACACTCTGTTAAACCATGCTATTTTAAAAAGAATTGTACAGGGATAGTAAGTTGTAGCAGTATAGGTGTATGTTAGTAAAGTATAGGAATTATAGTTTTAGCATCTGTATTCAGTCTCATTCCTAGAATTGAAACATCGCTTTTCAACTGACTGGAAAATCTGAATATGGATAGCACAGCCCTTCCCACAGCAGGATGTGCTGGGGTCAGTCATCATCTTGGGTATATACAACCTGAGGCACTACACTGCAGAAATACACAAAAATACAGTAATAAAAAATGAGATGACACTACAGAAAATCTTAACTCTGGTAGTACTAAACAGAAATATAGTGATAGAAAGTAAAAACAAAAGAATCTTAAGGGAGCAATAGAACCTGGTTGGATAAAGAGACAATTCAGCTTGTGATTTGTATAAGCTGCTGCTTTCAGGGGAACTGTGAAGATTAACACCATCTGGCAATGCACAGTCCCTGCTCTGGACTGTGGACTGCCCTCAGCACCTCCCACGGGTGAGAAGGGAATTCCTGCCCGTAATTCTTCCATGTCTGAGAGAGCACCAAGGAATCATAATTTTGCAACACATCAATTAGTTCTGAACCCAGAGAATGCATAGAATAATATCTAGTAGTGTCTTATAGAGAATTAGGCAGAGAGATTAATCTAAGAGCGAGTAATAAGTGCTTATTACTTGTGGTCATAGCTGGAGTTCTTGAACTTTTACAATACCACTTAAATTAGTGAATATTTAAAAGAATCCTTGGCATAGCACCACATTTTGGCAAAATTAAAGTGAGAAAGATGTTATTTTTTATGAATCATTAAAAATTTGTTATGAAAAAATCAAATGTACTGACTGTGCTTAATTTCACTGTGTGTAGAAAAACTTGAAACATTTCATACCAGTTTATTTTTGTATTTCAACCTCACAAGCATGTTTCATCATAAGAAATCTTGACAATCTTTGCTCTTCTTTTCCTCTTTGGGGCAAAAGTAGTAGTATAGTTGATTGGGCAATACACTTTATCAAAGATGGCAGCTTCTGTATTTATTTTTTTCTCCATTCTCAAAGGAATTGTATGCCAGTATTTAAACATGAATATTTTAGTATACATCCAAAGTCCCCTATGTGTTGTTGTGACACTGACAGTCCAGGATAAAAGGCCTTGGAGAAAATGCTTATGAGCTTTACAATGAATATCATTGCTATGTACATGTAAGTATATATATCGAAAAGATACATTTTTTTACAGCGTTCTAAAGCTTTTACAAATGGCTTTACTATGCAACTATATTTTAATGGCTGATATTTCAGCACATTCATTTTCACATAAACTCCAGAGGACCCCAGAGTACAATCATCTCAGACTTCTTTGAAACAAGTGATTTGCTAGTGCATCTGTCGCAGGTATATGTATATATATACACACACACATATACACACATGTGTGTACATATAGGTGTGTATATATATACACATATATATATTCACACACACATACATATCCATAGACATTCTGAAGTAGGACATAAACATGAGACTATAGGAATTGTTAATAAATTGCATGCCATCTAAAAGATCACTAGGAAAAGTGAAAATATCAAAGAAAAATGAAGATGTGCTAATTTATTTTTGAAGGTTAACTGGAGTAATTAACACTGAAAGATTCAATAATACTATATTTTTTATATCAACTCACATAACTTAAATTCTTAAGTGATAGTTACAGCAATTTTATATTCAGTACAATTTAAAAAAAAAAATCTACATTTGGCAGCTATAATAATGTGTGTCCCATATTGCCTCCACTGCTTGCTCCTATGTTTTTGCTGCTTTAGGCCCTAAACGGTGCTAGAGGGTGTGTGTATGTAAAAAAAAAACATATAACTCATATCTATAAGCATATAAAGATAGAGTTAAGTCATGTGCTGTTTTCTAGCTAGGCACCATATTCTGGTTGATTAAAAAGGCAATACCTGGTCAGACTCCTGATCTCCTTACGTCCTTTGGAAGAGTTATTGGGGGGCAGATGGGGAACAGCCACCCCTACAAGTCTCATTTGTACATTAATTACAAGATATTCTCAATTAATGTTCTTTCCCATCTGAGGAAAATTAAGATCCTGCTCATAGGAAGGCAAAACAACCCAGAACAACAAACACCTGGGAAGGTGCTTAGGATCTGAATTCAGCTTGGAACTGGCTGTGACCTGCACAGGGCAGCTTGTAGTCTCCTCCTGTGCCACAGGCACCTGAGCAGCTCCCACTGCCAAAATGCTGCCATTTGTGCTCAACAGAAGATGTGAAGCTTTGTACTCTCAAATGTCCGTCTTTGAACGCGGTGGGTGTCTGTGAGGATGGCTGCCGGTACTGGTGCTGTGCGTATGTTGTTAGGTTGTTTGGATTGACACAGTGTGTTCACTTGAAGCTGTTAAAAACAGTTAAGCTATTAGCTTCATCACTTGCATTCTAAAAAAGAAGAATGACACTTATGCTTGACAGTTTAGCTAGAGATCCCATTTCTGGGGTTTTGTAAGAGGTCTTCTCGTGTATTTCCTTCCCCCATCTTGCTGCCATCTGCTCCCCCTGCACACACCCTCGGCCCTGGCAAATAGTTAAGCATAATTTTAGAGAAACCTGCAGATTTATCTTTTCTTTTTTCATTGATTTCATAGTGTTTAGGTAGAGGAAATTTTTTTTTTTCCCCTCTATAAAAACAGATAAATACAGTGGACATATAATAGTAGAATCAGAATAGCGTGGCTAAAGGAAGGTGGGACTTGAACTAGCCAGGCTTTAAGGTCCTAGTCCAGCTTCAAATGCAGGGTAGAAAAGTGACTTTCCAACGTCTAAAATGGATTTTCGATCATCCTGTGGACATACAACTGTAAACCAAATTAACCGCTGACCTCCTGAAGTATCTTTGTCTCTCACCAAAAAAAAAAAAAAAAAAAAAAAAAAAGAAAGAGATATGCAAAACTTTTGAGCAGTTGACATATTTAAAATTGAGCAGAAAAAAAGGTCAAGTTTACTGCTTTCCCTTTTAAATAGTGCTGGGTATAGTTTTCACCAGATTGAAATCATGATATAACACCCTTCTCAGAGAGTTCTTTTGTATTTACACATCTTTCTCTATATTCCCTACAACTTCAGCTGTGCAATTTTTGTCTCTTTTTCCTATCTTGCTCCTCAGTGTGAGCCCACTAGTTTATTCAGTCTTTTGATACAGTGAAGGTATCAAGCAACTGTTATTGAGTGTGGGAGCTTTGAGCCACTTGTTACCAAAAGAAGAACATTTTGCTACATCTCTATTTGGCAGTCATTTACTGACTGGTTTCCTAACTCCATAATTTGAGTTCATATGGAATCGCATCCTTTTCTGCTGCCCCCTCTGAAGGTCAAGGTTTCACCAGGCTGTGTTGCTAAGAAACCGCAGGGGTAGAACACAAAGAACTATAAATAAGAAATAAGCTATTTCATTTCTAAAAATATATTATTACTTTCCTTTTTATTACTTCCCACTTGTGTAGTGTCTCTTTCTGTACTCTGTGTCTGGTATAGTTATGTAGTTATTAAGTGATGTTGTATTCCAGCGATGAAGGTGTCTAGCTGATGCTTGCAAACTATTCTTACGTCATTCGATTCGAAGTACATCAATATTCCTGCTATTGGGGAACCTTTAATAACTACTTCCATAGTAATCCTTGTTTTCAGTGGTTTATAAACACTTCCAAGCTTGGTATTTTGGGAATAATTTTTCTCAGCTTGGTATTACTTGAAGGTAGATAACTGTTGATAAAGTTTTATTAAGAAACATGTTTTGCCATTTAAATTATTTCTAGATATCTTAAAATAAAAATGGCTTAGCTAATGAAGAGAGCTTAAATTTTAGTGAAGAAACAGTCATCACTGAAGAAAAGCTGTGTTTGCTATGGAGAAAAAGTGTTTTGAATTATGCATCTTTGAAATTGGGTAAATGATGTTTTGTTGTTGTTGCTTTGTTTTGTTTTTCAGTGCCTGTAGGAAATGGATATCAGAAAGTATTGTAATTGCACTCTGAAATATCATTTCTTGGAGTGCTGCCCTGAGTTTTTGAAAACTTTGAAAAGTCGGTTCCCTCATGAGTCATCATGTAACCCTGAAGTGATTTACAAACATACCATCAGGGGATATGTGTGGTAAGATAAGCAGAGAAACAGTAGATATGAAGAAGCATGGTTCTGCATGACAACAGGAGAAAAAGGGGTTAACCTGTATTAATCTTCTGATTTCCTCAAGCTTCATGCTCCAAAAGCAAAAGAAATGCTTTCTCTTTTAAAGTGCTTTGACTGAAAAGTTAGATTCCTTTTCAGTAGGAAATGGTGCAATTAGTGAATTTTATTCTTAAAACTTATGGATTTGAATTTATTCTGGCAAATAAAAGAATGTTTTAATTCCATTTGATATGTTATTTATGTATGTTAAAAATAAATCAAGGGTGAGAAAAATAGAGAGAGAAAAAAGTAATCTCCAAACACCTTGTCTTAGTGACTTCCATTGGAAGCGCGTCAAATTAAGGCACCAAATTAAGTCCAACTGAACTGGACAAAGCAGAGACTTGGATTCTGAATGAACATATATCTAAACACTTATTTATTGACTCTTTGAACTCCCTTTTTTTTCAGTGTCATCAGTTTGGATGTACTGTTACATAAGGGTATGAGTTTTCTGGTTTTCTTTCTCTTCTCCTACATTGCCTACCATCAGGCATGGGAAAAGCGTGATAGCATAGTGTAGGATGAAGTCTGACAAAGCTGTGTAATACACAAAAACTAGAAGGAGCCCTCAGAAAATTAAAAACGGGGACATGGAGAGAAGAAACGCATACAGTTGTGGGAAAAAGACCTGATCTTTACTTGATCAATTTGCAGAGCCTGGAATGAGGTCTGCGGAAAAACTTAGCCAATGCTATTCAGGTAAAGTGCTGATAATCCTG
Source organism: Crypturellus undulatus (assembly GCA_013389825.1). Lineage (NCBI taxonomy): Eukaryota > Metazoa > Chordata > Aves > Tinamiformes > Tinamidae > Crypturellus > Crypturellus undulatus. Next base: position 59,806 of record VWPW01016606.1, read on the forward strand.
GGAAGTTTTTCCCAAGGCAACTGTTTTCTTCTCACCTTTAAACATGTTCGAATATGCCATTCTTTGCTCCAGGAACTGAGAGAATGAACCTTCTGTACCACTTCTCATCAGGTGGCTGGCAGGTTGAAGAGTCTCTGCTGCTACCTTAAGGGTGGAAATAGAAATCCAAAATGCAAAGAAAGAATGTACTGAAAAATTGTTTTCTCTATAGCAGTGAATGACAGAAGGCTACAAAGTGCTCTTACTCTCTCAAAGTATTTTCTTCAGTGTATATATAAAGGCAAGATGCTGGTTCAAGCTGCTATTCACATACTGTTTATAAATGAACTAGAACGCACCAGTCAGAACTGTAATCCCTATGCTTGTAAAACCAGAAGCAACATTACTGATACGCTACCAGTGTACGCAAGCCTAAGCTGGAATGGGCAGGTGCTGGCCAGAGCTGCAGTTCCACGCCATGGGCTGTCCAGCCTCACCGGAGAGTGCACAAAGGATCCAGCAGCAATGGCTTAGTCCTGGCTTATGTAATAATCATGGAAATATTATGTAACATTTTTTTATTAAAAAGTGAGAATTTAATGACCATGTACTTCTCACTCTTCTGTAGAAGTTTTGATGGAGAAGATCCTTTTTTTTTCCTTTTTTTTTCTTGAGTAGAAAGTAGATTATAATGCTGCTCTATTTCATCCTGCTCCTGTTTATACATAACTGTGAACTCAAATAAATACAGAAATGAAATACTATACCTAACAGGGTGCTTCAGCTAATGTAAAAAGTGTTCTACTAAGTTTTCACCCAGGTAGACTAACTGTAGGATAAAGATCAGAAGCTGCCGTTTCTTTTAGATAAGTTGCTTAGTAAACTATGGACCTCTAAAAGCTCCATTTCAAAACCAGAAAACATTTACTCAAAACAAAGACTGTAATAGGAGATGTGAATGCAGAGTTTAACTGCTAGTGACCTAATTTGAAAGTGTAATAATGTATTTCATGACAGAAACTTCAGTCTTTCAGACAGAAAAAATAAAAATAAAGCTGATAGCCCTAAATTCTTTTCCTCTCCAAATGATTCATTTTGTTTAAAGTATTCTTACAAATACTTAATTAGCTTCTGTGGAATGACATACTTATTACCAAACATTAAAAGCTTCCCACTCAAATCCCTTGTTAAAATAATAACTTAAAAGGAGTTTAAAGCAGCCTACTAATCTGTAGAGAACCTAAACACATATCAAAGCTGCAAAGAGGCTTACGTTAATTTAGCAAAATAGAAAGTGATATAATTACCAATACTACTTATTCTAGCTTCTTGATATTGTCTGTTCAGGAGCTTCAGGTATGCAGTGCATTGCTCCTAAATCATTTCTTCAACTGGCTGCATCATTAAATGTTTATGATCTCAATATGTGTAGGCAATATACTTGCTTTTGTGTCTTTGTCATACCTTATCTGCATAAGGTTCTGCCATTGGAGAATTCAGATGGCCGCTGTTCTAAACCAATTCAGTGGCAGAACAGTAAGTATAAAAGATTGTAATCTTAACGTCTCAGTATCTTTTCCAACAGTAGGACTTACAATACCTGTTAACATCAACTGAGCATCTTCTTGCCTGATATACTTTAATCTATGTTAGTTTGTAAAGACAGATGAGTGTTCTTCCAGAAATTGTAACTCTATACTATGTTCAAAACAGTTTAGACTATTGATTTCATTTTTAAAAGAGGAGCAGAAGCCACAAGCTTGTCTTAGGCTGGGAAAGAAAATGGTTCAGAGATCCCGCTGAACTGACAGTATATCAAATGGTCCCACCAAGTTAGATCAAGAGATGATATTGCCTGCATGGACAGTATTGAATTTCATTAATAACATGTTATGAAGCAGGAGTGGGGAGGCTTTGAGTTGGGGCTGTTCCCAACCCTCTCCACTGACACTATAGCTGGGCTAACTTTTATACAGTAGTCCTCTTGTTACTCACAGCAAGGCTGAAAAAAGAGTGGGCAACATCTTTCCCTGTTTCTTATGTCTGCAGTGTTGAGGATTTTCTATAATCGAATAATTTTAGAGCATACTAAATGAAATATTGTCAAAGAGTACAGACGAAGAACCATTACTGGCCAGCCAGAAGTTTAACTATTTGAATATCTTTCTAAATTCTGCTTCTTGGCACATCCAGCTTTGTATTTGGAAAAAAAAAAAAAAAAAAAAAAAAAGAGGTTAATTAACAGTCTTGGTATAAGCAAGACAGAAGAAGAGGAAGAAGGTCTGCTTTCGTTCCAACCTTCAGTTATCCATGAATAAATGTGATCTTCATTATTTACTGTGAACTTTTCAAGAAACATGAAAACAGTTGCTAAAGATAAATGACTAAAATATAACTGAAAATATGTTCATAAGTAAAATAAATGGCTAAAGACTAAACTCAAATTCTGAGCATGTGATACTGCTAAAAATTAAGTTGATCATCTGTAATAATGCATTTTACTGTTTCTAATAATAAACTTTGAAGCAACCTCTCCCCTTCTCATGACTGGGAGGTGAAAAAAACAATTATTTAAAAAACCATTTTTATCAGTCCATCTTTTAAGGAGAATTTAGAAGAGAAACACACTTGATAAAGGGACGCGAGACTCTGCCTTTCAGGCTGTACATTCTATAAAACATTATCTTTAATTCTACAACTGAGTTTCAGCTTAATTTATGCCTGTCATGGAAAGAGCTTTCTGGTGTCAAATCTGGCTCTGTTTAGAGCTATGCAGGGGGATCAAGCTGTTCTACCATTTAGGATCCCTGCCAAACAAATGACATTTCACAAGAACATAAGCAGAATTTTAAAAAGTTGTCTTTGTCCTTCTTAAACAGTGTGGGTTAAAGGGGACCTATGGAGAATAAGAAGAAGAGAGAAAGAAGTCTTAACCTGATAGGGGCACATGGACAATGAGAAATAAAATAACAGCTATTCTGAGCACTGGATAATGTTCCTTTTAAGGATAACCATAGAAATTTAATAGTTTGTCCTTTGTAAATGCCTTAATTTTCTATTGAAAGTGTGAGGTAATTAAAATATTTTAAAAGATATTAAATATTTAGCAGCACTATTAAAAATGATGAAAAGAGCTAGACTACATTTAGAGATTGCGCTATGTATAGCATGGGGGTAAAGTCTTGAAATTCAGAAAGGAGGATAACAACAAAGATGGGACCAAAATAAAAAAAAAAAAAATACTTTAAAGTGATGTGAAATTTACCCATTGAAAATTCTGTACATAATTTTCTGAATTTGTCATTTTCTATTAAAGAGTTCCAGTAAGGCTTTATTTGGATTGAGACAGACAGTTACTAATTCCCTTGTGTTTTGGATCTGAAATGACTGAAGATCAGGTAAATTAGTCATCCCAGAAAGGAGAGTATCTTCATGCTCCAGAGCATAACCTAATCTTTAATTGAAAAAAGAATGGAAAACAACTTGTTACTTAATCAGGAGTTGTTACAAATTTGCTCAAGTTTATAGAGGCCTCCTCCTGACCACCTCACAACAGTCCTATCTAAGGCCAAAGATAATCATTAGCTTATCAATAGTATCCTGAGATTTTGCACAGTGCAGAGTCTTAGCTTCAATTTAAGGAATAAAACATATAAATTCTTAAAGATCTAAACTGTATGTCTCTGGGAAGGAACAGACGAGAAGACAACGAAAAATTAAAATTTACATTTGTCAAAATTTACAAATGATAGAGGGACATAAATTCTAACACAGAATGAAGAGGTTACTCCTATCCTCCAAACCTTCATAATGGTAAAAACAGAGGTCATAAGCTTTAACTATTGAACCATAGGGGCAGACAGGACACACAAATGCAATTTGGCTACACAGAGAACGCATCTTCTTCCTGCAGGAAGAGAAGCTCTGCATGGTGAAGAATTTTTCTGCCGAAATAAAGCTCTCAGAAAAATGCAAACCAGCAGAATCAAAACTAAAAACCTCCCAATGTTCTGAAATGAAAAAAAACAGATAAGCCTATTAGTCATAGAATCATAGAATGCCGAAGGTTGGAAGGCACCTTGAAGCAGAACGGGTGTTCCTTCCCTTGCGTGTCTCGGGGCATCCCCCTCCCTCGCGGGCTCCGCCCGGGCCTCTCGACCCTCACGGAAGTACCGCCCCCTTCACGGGAGTGTCACTCACCCCGGGATCCGTCATGGCTGCCGCCGGGGAGGAGGGGCCAAGATGATCCACCACCATCCTGGATCCCAGGTCCAGATCAGGTCAGGAAAAAGCAGTAGGTCAGATGCCCATATCGGGGAAACCTCGCATGGACTGCCGACAAATGACTTGATATGAGTTATAATCGACAGCCAACTTTGTTCAGGAAGAACAGTAACTTATAAAGGAAAGGTAAAGGGGAGGAGAAAGGGAGGAGCGAGGTAAGGGATTGGGTACATGCTAATTATGTGGTTGGTGGAGCTCTGTTGGTGGGCGGTCAGTTGGCCGGGGCAGAATGCTCCAGACCCCACCATCGGGCTTCTGGAGCCTTCCAGGTAGGTGTTATGAGTTGCTCAGTCAGGCCTGCCTGACTGAACAAATGGATTTTAAAGAGCTGTATTAAAAAAGAGAAATTAGTATTTGTGTTTTAAAGTCAAATTATTAATGGACTTGCTATATCTTTCTGTTTCATTTGTTTCTTCCTTGAGCACTCTTTAGTGTGCACGACAGTACTTCCTTTTAAGATAACTGAGGAACATGAACAACCAAAATGTGTAATTCTTACAAAGTGGTAAACTTTAGTAAACTTTCTGTCACCATGCCTTGCTGATGGTTTGGGGCTACAGAGGCAGTTCTGTACAAAGAGACAGTTTCTGTACAGTTTCTTCTGAATGCTTTGTAGTGAATTCTTTGTTCCTTGTCTTCTTTACTTGCTCAAAAGAGAAGAGATCAAACGAGATAAAAGTATTAGAGAGGACATCCATTGAAATTAGCAAGTGAGAGCAGAATATTGCTGCTTGCTTTACTCAGAACAATTTACAATACTCTTCTTCCATAGCATCACTAGACATTTAAGACAACCTTTTGGGGAGTTCTGGATGGATTTTTGCTGCATGAGTTTAATTAGTTGTTATCATCCCTTCATTGGCTCAGTGCTTTCATGGATGATATCAGGACATCTTAAACTCATGAATTTTAATGGTTCTAATAAATATGCAATGAAGTGACAGTAGTCTATTCTATTGTGGATCAAAGATTCAGAATACCCTTCAAGTTCTAAATCTTACTTCCTTTTTTTGCTTTTTTTTTTTTTGAGGTGTTCCTTTACGTATAACAGCAACAGAGTGGATGTGTTACTTAGTTACGTGCTTTCTGTTTTTGTATATTCCCTGTTTAATCATCATTAAAATCATTACACTGTTCTTAAACATATATATTTTTTTTTAAATGAAGAAACTTTTTACATGTACAAACCTCCATGGAAGTGCAAAATTTTTTTCATAGTTGTTAGTGGTGTACTCATTCACATAGTAAACACTCCAGACTGCTGGAAAATGGGCAGTTTGTTCTCATTTTAGCAGAAGTGCGTGCATTCAAACTAAAATATAGGAATTTATAATAGAGTTTGACAAATACATTTTTTACAGAAAAAAAAGTAAAGATTTTCCTATTAGAAAATGAATTACATCTTTGTTCTATTATTTTTACAAACTGTGCTATAAGACCAATGTAGTTTTAATGCACAGCTAGAATCCAGATAATCTAGTTTAGATGAACCTACATTTTAAGTGTTTGTCCTCAGAATCATAATTATCCTTCACACATTATCCTATTTCATTTTCTTCCAAGCATATCTTAAACTGAGAATGTCCAGGTCTTCTGAATAGCTTATTTTCTTGTAAATAGCGCAGTAAATTCAATGAAAATAGAATCATCCCTATGTATCAACTCTTTTCTTTATCAAAGCAGATTCTAGTGCCAAAATGATGCAACTGGGCTTCTGTTCTCAGCATAGGGCAGCTGTGGTAGCAATATGTCCTTGGTTCCAAAAAATGAAACAAAACTGCACAGCTTTCGGTGCCACCATATCTAACAGTGTCAGCTTCTTTCTAGCATATGCTTGAGGTAAAGTTAGAGACTTTCCTATTTTCACTTTCTTTTCTTTTTTTTTTATCTTTTTTTTTTCTCATTGTCTTTTATACTTTTAGTTAAATCTGCTCAATATATATATGTACAATTACTAGATAGAACAGAATTTTAAAAAGTAGATTTATTTATTTTTGTTTGTTGCATTTTATCTTCTTTTTTTTTTTCCTTCGTGGATAAGGGTAGAAAGAAGTAGTGTTTTCTTTTTTGTATTTTCAACAAAAGTATTTAAGAGTTTCTTGATATATGCACATATATTATATTCAGTACATCCACTTTATACTTTAATGATAAAACAATTCCATTCTCAAAAAGATGCTTTGACTTGCAAAGCTGTCAAAATTTTGCCACTGAAGGATTTAATTAATAGTAAAACAGTAGAAAGTTGTTGCTAAATCAGAAGTCTGTCACAGAACACAAGTCGTGAAAAAATAGTATTGCTAAGGTAATTTATTTCAAAGAAAAGTACACTTAAAGAAAATAACTCCTGCTTTAAATAACCTGAAAAAATGCTACACTATCCACCAACAAGTAATTTGTTAATACCTTACCCTTCCTCTTGTGGAAGTTAGTCTTTTTACTCCTTTCTATTAAACAGATAAAATACAGATAGAAATACATTTTAAGGCCCAGAGCTTTGTTAGCTTAGTAGCATATTTCTACCCATTATTTGCTCTAACAGCAACCCAGAGTGTTGGGAGACGCAGGTTTAGGTTTGGATGGTGCTGTATTAAGAACATCATTCTGATAATATCAGGTATGGATATACGGGACGGGTACCCCTGACCCATATGTGATCCTGAGCCTGGAGCATGCCCAGTCAGGCCGGTAGGCCTGACTGAGCAACTCATAACACCTACCTGGAAGGCTCCAGAAACCCGGAGGTGGGGGCTGGAGCTCCTGAAGGTGGGGACTGGGGCATTCTGCCCCGGCCAGCGGACCACCTACCCACAGGGCTCCACCAACCACTGGGATCACCGAATGAGCACATACCCAATCCCTTACCTCACTCCTCCCTCTCTCCAGCCCTTTACCTTTCCTTTATAAGTTTCTGTTCTTCCTGATTAAAGAGTCGGTTGACCCTGAACCATATTGGTTTCTGATTTTTGTTGCTGTTGTTCTGGTACTACACATAATTACTTTTATCTCCATCACCTTTCCATCTCCACTATCTTCAGTAGCACTTGGGATTCAAGTGCTACAGTTCATAGACTCCAGAATGATTACCAAATGGAACTGTGCTGATCCTGGATTGCTTGATTTAATTTAGGGAAGAATCAGGGAAAAAATGAATTTGATATTACTAAGTGTTCATTGCAGGAGTAAGAATATTTATGAGATTATGTCTTAATAGTGCCCTGCTTTTCCAATGACACCTAAGATTCCCATTCTTCATGTACAGCTCCATTATATTTTGGCTGTAAACTGTGGGGGAAGAATCTTAGAAAAAGGGGAGTTTTATCTGCTAAAAAGCAAAGAATAATGATGACAGGGTTTTTTTTGGTGTATTTTTCCATTTTCTTGATGCTTCATTTAAAAAAAAAAGCTTCCATCTACATATAAATTAAAATTGTAAAAAATGTATCAATTAGCATAAACACTAGTTTTAAGTTTGTCTGTTCTGCTAGTTAGTATAGTCCTTGACAGTCTCCCAAACTTGAATTTAGGAGATTCTGGTGAGTTACTTCCATTTTACATTTCTAGAAACTAAGAAATGCATGATGATCTTAGGTCCTGTGCAAGCCTATTTTAATACTCTGTGTGTTTGGCCTTTACTTTATACAGTATACATAGTATATCATCATCGCTCATGCCATTCCATTTAATTATTTCGAAGAAATTAGTCAGTTTAGAAAATGTTTTGGAATGCCCCCACCTTCCCAAAAAGGCAGGATTATTTAGGTGCATTAACAGAATGTACAGGAACCTTAAGGTCAAACTTCAAATGTTAATAAGAGCAGAGTTTTTAAAAGTTTCCTTAGTTCTACATCTGAATTCCCAGATGTTCTAGCCTTGTAAGAGAACAAAAAGGGCAAGGAGAAGTTACTTCTTTTATTGTGTAGTATTTTTATGTACCCCACATTGCAGCATCATTCAGTATATTACAGAATGATTCCATTACTGATTCTATTTTGACCTGGTATTTTGCATTGATGTTAGATCTGTATGACCTCCTTGAATAATGTATTCTATTTTAGCTTTACATTTGAATTGCAGTCTTCTTCCACCCCACCCCACCCCACCCAAATTTCACACAAACAACCTTTAGTTCAGGAATTACATTCCTACTATCCCCGCACCTCTATCTTTTTGTTCTGCCATATTTTAGTCAGCTGGGCCTGCAGTCCCACGTGACTACTCCAGCACATGCATTGATGACTGATTATCATTGTTATTGATTTTCTTCAGCTACGTAAAGAATATCTAATTGATTATTAAAAGAAAATATCCTAGCTGAGCCTTTCTGCATCTGCATAAACTATTTCCATTAACTGTTTAGAGGAAAAGAGTATGCCAGCATTTCGGCCAGCATTAAGAGGGACTCCTAAATGAAGTGGGATTAGTAGAGAAGCCCAGGAGCAAGTTCAAAATACTAGCCAGTGGATCAAGGGGATACCGATCTCTTTATGAAGGCAAAAATGAAAATTAGAAAACTCCTAAGTTGTACAGTTTTCCTTCTCCTAGTGGAATATAATACTTTTCCACTTAGTTAAATTTTAACCAGGGAGGTAAAGATAAAAGGTAGATTATCATTATTTTTTGTCATTTATCTTGCTCTGCTTACTAATAGTTAAATATAGTTACTACTTTACACGCAGCACAGACCTGTAATCTTAAAGTTTAGTGGTTGAATTCAGTCTAATAAGAATAACAAAGATGAGAATGTTCATATACCTTTGTGTAGAGATCAAATAATTGTAAATATTTTTCATTGTAAGTATGGCTCATTCCGACCATTTACAAAGAGACAACAAGGCCACAGCTGTGACTAGAAGAAGCCAGGAGTGGTCAAAGAATAACTCTAACTTCTATTTGTAGATATTGTGTGCTTGAAAGTGTCAGAAGATGTTTTTGATGAATGGTTTTACAATGCAAAATTAATTTTGTTTTCAAAACTAGGAAATATTTAACCTCTATTATGCTGGAAAACTGAAATTACTAAAATTGAATATTTTCTTAGTGAAATTCAATTTTTTATAGCAACCCATTGCAGCATCTGTTAAAATGCTATTTATAGGCTCTTCTCATTCCTTTTCCCCATTTTCTTCTCAAGTCAATCAATTCAGCAAGATACTATAAGCCTAAGCAACTGAGAGAAGTAGCAATTCCTGCAATAAGTGTTGTCTTTTTGGCAAGATGACAATGATTAATTCTGCCATTTGCAGGGCCTTGCCTTCAAACACCGACCTTTCCCTGCGGCTTGTCACTGAGGCCAAAAATACCTTATACCTTTATAATGGCTCTCTTAACTCATATTTTCCTTCTGCAGTATGTTTACTAAACAGTGGTATTTCTTTTTTATGAGGTGTTGAAATATATATTTTGGAAACTGCCTCTGAATATTAGGAAGCATGAGGCATCTTTAAATAAAACAGATGTCCATATCTCTGTACTACTCAGAACAAGAAAAAAAATGTAGAAAAACAATCATTACTGTTGACAGAATTTACAGAGATATAACAGTTTTTAAAGAGTTTCAAAATATGCAAAGCATTTACTTTACTTTCAGCTTGTCTTGTTTTTTAACTTTTTTTTCAGGACAGTAAAAGCAATTTTAATTAATTAAAAATAAGAAGTGATTCTCCTGAGTATTTCCTCATGAAATTTATGGTTACAAATAGTTTTGCTTGAATAATTAAATAGATTAGTACAATCAACATAATGTAACTTTCAAAAGTTTAATCTTTTAAAAGATTTAGATTTGTTCATCACAAACCCTACACACAGGTATCATTGAGTTGTGTGAGAGGGTAACTGTGGTATAGCATAGACTATTCTCACCACAAAGATTTTTATTATTATTATTATTTGGAATAGTGTTTTTTCTTCTCCCCACCTAAGTATGAAATGGATGCAACTAATTTTACTATCTTGTGAAACTCTGACCAGTTCTGGAGTAGCAAATTATTCTATGCACTATACTTACAAATTTTCTTGAAATTAGAACAGAACAGAAAACAGAACAGAAAAAAAATATTTTCCCAGGTATCTTAAATAATTTCACCAGCAAAAGAGAATGCAGTCTCCAAGAATTCATGTCAACGTTAACATTATTAATATTTTCCTAGTTTTATATACAGCAACTGAATCAAGCATTTTCTTCCAAGAAACAAAAGGAGTAGTAACAAATACAACAAAAAAACTTTAGAAAAATATGCTGGACCAATTCCAATGCAATCTCAACTAAATATTAGTGAGAATTCTTTTACAGATTTTTTTTTTTTTTAAGCAAAAGGGACTTTGATTATTTTAAACCATCTTCCAAACTCTTGGGTAATTTTGCATAGCGTTTAGACAAGTTATGGTTATCGACGTGCACCGGCCACGCCGCCGGGGATGAGGGCCTACGTCCACGCCCAGGGAACTCCCTTTCACGCCTCCAGGCCCCCCCCACCCCGCTGCGTGTGTCCTTTGATATCTCCGAGCCCCAAACTTTATTCCTCCCCTCAACCTCAGTCCTTAGGGAGCGGGGCTCTCCCTTACCAGATAGAGGTGCGGTGAAGTCCCAGCACACCGGGAGGTGTCTTACCCGTCCGCCGTGTCACCAACCCGATACGGGCCTACACGAGGACGGCACGGAGTTTGAATCGAACTAGGAACCAGGACCAGATCCAGAACCGAGAACCAGGAACCTTTATTTTTGGGGAGAACAGGATTTATATAGGGTATAGCAGGGGAGGAGTGAGGGCGGAGAAAGGGGAGGAGAGAGGGAGGGAGCTTTCCTGGAGCTACACTCCATTGGCCGGGATCCCGTCGCTAGGTGGGCGGCCAGGAGCAGCAAACTGCTCCTGGCCCCCACCTGCGGGGTTCCAGGCCTTTCCAGGGGGTGCCCTGTCGCACGTAGGCAGGCCAAGTCCTGCTAGTGCGCAGGCGCACCCCCCGGAGGGTCACCCGCCGGTCAAAGTGATTGGCAGGGGACCCCCTGTACATTTCTCAAGGGCGCATGCCCGTTCCCTGGGTCACCCAAGGGGCACCATTATCCCCTATGGGGACCCAGGCCGGTCTCCCATTTCCCAACATCCCCCCCCTTTTTCTTTAAAGGAAGAGGTAATGGAAGGGAAAGGTACAGGGAAGGGATACATTAACTGTAACATACATCATCCCGAGCGCCCTGCTCGGGAGGCTCGCCATGCGCAACGGTTACAATTTTAAACGCAACACTCGTAGCGGTTACAATGCACTTTTCCCGGGGAAGCAATATGCGTACACGCTCTGTCCCCTCACCAGAAGGCTCACACTCTTGTGGTTACAACGCCTTTGGGGACATTTCCCCCAAAGGAAACTCTTATACAGCGATATAAACATTCTTAAAGCAGAAGGCTCATTATCTCTTATGATACAAACTTAACTATTTACAGTACCATTTTGATCATTTCCCAGGCATGTGAAGATTCAACAGAACACATCACTAATCCTAATCGAGGACATACTTAATTCTACAAACCAAAGCTCCGTCCGAGGACACAGCTTCCCTGAACGTCCCTTCGGTGACTGCGAAGGAAGCTCAGCGTTAGCATGCACCATACCGGCTTACCTAATAAAAGATAAAATTATGGGTTCTGCTATTAGGGTGCAACTTGGTGGCACTCCCCAATTGATGTTCCTTTCTTGTGCATGCTCCTAACAGGGAAGCCAAGGCAAGATGTGCCCTGAAAGCAGGCTTAAATAACATTTAACTAACACAAAATAAAACGCCATAACAAATCACTCTAACTCCAACCTAATAAAACTCTAAATCATGATTCACTTCCACTACCCATTCTTTTGGTAGCTAAGGAGGAGGTGGAAGATTGAACTATAAACGTAAGCCAGTAACTCAACTAATGGACTATACTCCGGCAGCATTCCCTGCCAACACGGAATGCAGGCCAAGAGCACCATTTGCAACATAAGGTTATCACAAGCACAATTAACCAGAAATAATAAGCCCGGGGAGGTCAACGCCTGTGTTTAGTCCAAACTACTGTAACGCCTGCTGCACCCAGCTTATGACTTGTGAGGTGCCTTAGGCCTGTAAATTGCGACCACGTCTCTGTAGGAGCACTATAAGATTGTTACTTTCAAATCCAGGTATTGCTACCCTCAAAACATCATTCTGTGTTCGCAACCTATTACTGTAAGGTAGCTCTCCAAGTTACCAATTACACTCACCAGTGACATAGCTGTTAAATAGCCTCCTTTTTACATAAATATGGTCCTTAAGAGCTCCCTTAAACCCGTCTTCCTCTTATCGGATAATGATAAACAAGAAGAATCCTCAAATAATCAGACTAAATTCCTGACATAACAATTAAAACTAAGAGTCCCACTCACGGACTCTACCCCGTGGGCCAGACGGAGTCCAGGCCGTGAGCATATGACCTAAATCATTAACACAAATACTCACACTAATATACCAATTAACACCACCACATAAGATACATAAAACGGCAAGCTTTGTTACTGAGCCTGACTCCAGGGACACTCCCCCAATGATCTTTCGGGGTGTTAAAGTGGAGCATGGCTCCGAAACATGAATTTACATACTCAAATTTAGCAAAACCATAACATAAGCGTAACTCAAAATAAATACGACCTCATTTCAAATATGCATGACAAAAGTCACAGTTTCGTTACAGTCCAGGTCAATCTCCCTCCGGAATGAGGCTGACTCATGTGGGACCTCCTCGGTAAGGACAACTGAAACAAACACAACCAAGGCGGTCTGTCAAAGCTCTTACCCCGAGTTCCCTTACAGATTCGACTGCTACCCCAGCCGCTCTTGCAGTCCTTCCCGTTGTCCCTCGGGGTGAGAGTATTTTGAATCTTAATACTACATACCGTTAAGATTCCACATGACCCTCGGGTGGTACGGACCCATCCCAGTTAATTACTTCCAGGAACTAATAACCATCACGGGGGTTAGCCCTAGGCCACCCTAGGGTCCATGATGGTCAGTCCGCTCCTGGTCAGTTTCCTGGTTAGAATCCATCCTGGAGTGGAAGCACAGTATATTCAACTGCCACATGATGAAGCCTATCCTTAACTGATTCCCCTTACAAGAACTCTCCATATGATATTAACTTGGCATCAAAGTAGGAATCATTACCAAGGTAGTGACAGCCATTTCCATTATCAAATGTCACCAGGGAGCCGTGGTATATGGTAGTTACCCAGGCCTTACCCCCACACGGATGACTCAGCACCGGCTCCATTGCCTTATGAGACCCATGCTAAGTCACCGCATGTCCTATGGGACTAAATAGGCCTCACTGGCTCCGTACTATCTCAAATCGTTAAACTGGGCAAGCAAACAGTGCAAGGAGGGGTTGCACGTTCTTCACTTATTGGCAGATCTTTTGTAGCCATTTGAACGTGCAAGCTGACATTCGAATCGAACCCCGGCCCTCCCCTGCTTACTGTGCCAATCCCAGTCTATAACGTCTCACGGGCACCATCCATACAGCCGCCCGTAACGGTAGGACCCTATGGGTCAGTAGGTCACCCACACCTGACCACCGGCATGTGTCACTTGTACCTCTGAAGGCATCCCTCCAGGACCCAAGTGACAGACCAGTGTCCCCCGATCAGGGTGGACATCCCCACATGACCTGAATATATTATACCCATACCTTTCAGTATATACCAATATATATCCGTCATTCATCCATACATAGCACGAACCAGTCCGGCCCACACCCTCACTTCGCCGGGCCTGGGATTAACGTGGTCCCCATACAGATAAACAAACAAGCATACATTAATATATACCATCCTCCAGATGTCTTCCATCATCTGCCTTAATATTTCCCAACTCCTCCCAGATCTCCTTATCCACCATACAACGGCGGAAGGCAATTGAGAAATCAAAGGCCCATTCAGTTCCCTAGGCCTCTGGGGCCTTGCTCCATTCCCCCCATACCGCCACGCGGTGTCAGGGGCAATGGAACGGCGATGGACGACAGCAGGGTAGGCGGTCCAGCGACGACACTTGCGGGTGGAGTCAGCGCCTCTAGCAATACCTCTGGGGGGCGGCGACTCCAAGGAGGCGGCGTCACGGAGGAAGGTCCTGCGACGATGGAGTGGTCGCAGGCGGCGCCGATGATAGGGGCCGTCCCTCCGGGGGCGGTGCCGGGCAAGAGAGCGGTGGGGAGCGGCGACAAGATAGCGGCGCTTCCAGTGACTCCGGGGGCGCCGAGCTGGATGGAGCTCGCTCGGCGCAGAATGGCGGCACGTCCCGGCTCCGCGGAGGATGGTATGCTCCACGGCCCGAGACGTGGGGGGTGCAGGCTGGCAGGTCGCTCCGGCAGCAGCTGCTGCCCTCTTTGTGCTGCCTGCCGACACCTGCAACCCCGCCGCCGGGGAGACGGGCTTGGGAACCGATGGAAAACCCCGAACGTCCGGTTCCCCGATCCCGTAGCCGCTGGGCCGCCACCGCCGTCAGCTCTCGGTCCTGCTCTTAACTCAAACACAGAGTTAGCACCCGGCACGCCCGTGCCCATTGCCTTTCCTCCCCGCCCCTGTCCTCCTGGTCGCCCCGCGGCCTCTCCCGGGCAGGGAACTGTCCCGCACTCCCAACCAGTACCAGCCAAAGCTGGTCCCTCTCTCTAAGTGCGGGTCTCGCACAGCAAGAAATACATAAATACACAAATATATAAATATAAGTGTCCTACCATATACAAAAATATACTTCCTTCATCCCCATATACAAAAATATATATATGAATAAATGAATAAATACATTTTAATATATACAGCTCCAGGACACATATACAAATATATTCCTGTACAAGTAAGATCCCCCATCGCCCCTACTCTCCACTATGGGGAAAGGCGATGTGCTAGGAGTGGGGAAAAATGTTATGACTATAACAATAAATACCCTAGTCATATAAAACCCTTACCTACCCAGACAATTGAATAGAGGGTGAACTCCCTTAACTCCCTTACCTATATCAGGGAGAACAACCCCCAGTCACTGCCCCAATAAGTTGCCCATTCATAACTCCAGCCGCGGGCGCACCTCGAAGGGCAACAAAAAATATTGGGTAAAACTCCACCCGCAGATAGCCCTCGGGAGGCAACAA